>OMLF01036314.1:0-51575 GCA_900302615.1 Holocentrus rufus | reverse complement strand
GGGGGGGGGAGGAGCAAACAGTTAAACTGCCGCACAATTGCAAATTTCCTCAAAGTCTGCTCTCTGTTTCTAGTACAGAGCTGCCAAGTTGGCGTTAAATGATGGGATATTCCGAGCGCTGCCTCGATTTGACGACCTTTTGGAATTTGCATGAGGAGAAATGTATAGACTGTAAATTTAGTTGGATACAACCAGGTAGGTCATTGTTATTACAACAATAATTATTGTTGGTGGATACAACCGGGTAGGTTATTGATAAAATAATAATAATTATTAGTAGGAGGAGGAGGAGGAGGAGGAGGAGAAGTAATAGGCTATTCGGCCTAGTTTATAATCATTATTTTCATTCACAGGACATGAATTTTCCCCCAACTGCGGCTATTTGGATGACGGGGGACGACGCGAGGGACACATTAGAGTGTGTCCTGACAACCGTTATAACAATGGCACGTTTAAAAAGTGTCAGCCTTGCACTGTTTGTAAGGCTGGATATGAAACAATGAGCCCCTGCAATTCAACTACTGACGCACAATGTCGCCCCCAGCAGCCGGGGTAAGAAGATATTTACTACAGCAGAATTAAGACTTAGAGGAGAGGGAATGACTGTTTATTATTAAGCAAGACTAATATCAACTAACGAGCATCTTATATCGGTAACCTGATTTGTTTTTCTTTCTACAACACCCAGACCAACCGCCATTTCTACTGTGAGTATAATTATTTCCAAAGATCAGATACTGGAATATAATCTGCATGCAAGCAGTTGTGAAAGATAGGCTCTACGATAAGTATTTGAGATATGCAAGAATTGCCTCCTACTTTTTCCTCCTCTTCAGAAACCGACTGCAGCACTACACACATTGGCCATAACAGAAACAGAAAAAAAATCCCATGGTTTTGAGTTTCATGAATTTTGAGTTCTCGCAATCGATGAAAATTAAAGCAAAAGATGGTTAAAAGAAATTCATAAGGGCAGTCATGTTCAACATCTATATCTTTTCATAGAAAGAGTGAAAGACTTTCCTTGTGGAAGTCCAGCCTTTATGTTATGTTTGACATTTTATGTTCAGGGATTTTATGTCCAAGGACCCACGACTGTGTCCACTAGAACAGTACCGGACACCACCCATACAACATCATGTAAGTTACAATCTACGACATGATGTCACAGCAACAGAACTGTTTTCATATGCAAAAACGACACTCAGTTTTATTTTCTTTCGTAGGGGGAGTACCATTTGCCATCGCTTGCGTCATGGTGGCTGCATTGACTTCCTACATCATTTACAGGAGGAAAAGGTTTTTCCAGGGTGAGCATAAAGATGGTGAAGCTGTTATCCTTCCCATTTTCCTAAATGTGAGTAGGCTAATTGCACATTGACTAATCACAGTACGGTTTCCTTCCTGCACATGTGTTTTACACTGACTGAAAAGAATGTGCAAAATATCCCTTTTCCGACGTATCCGATTACATTACATTACATTTTCACCTCTGCAGCCTACACGTCCACTGCTTCGGTTCCGATGGCGAAGGGTAGCATTTTGTCTTCGCTTTGCATACATCTGAATTCTACAGGAGTCATTAGCATAAAGATCCGCCAAAGTGGAGGAATAAACTTTCAGCTACTCCTAAGCTGTCTTATTTACACAGTGTATCACACTTACACGGTAAAAAAAAAAAAAAAAAAAAAAAAAACAGTTTTAGTGCCCACTGGGATCAATACTCTGATTCTGATTCTAAATGATGGGAACTATACAGAACACAGATGTTCAGCGGTTATAGATCCTACCATCTATATGCCCTACCATCAACTTCCTAAAACGATTAAAATAAAACAAAACATTGTGTAAATAAGACAGCTTTGGAATTGCTGTAAGGTTCATTTTTTCACTTTGACGGAGTTAGGCTACTGACTCCTCCTCCTCCTCCTCCTCCTCGACTACTCCTGTAGTCTTAATGCTAAGCCAACACGAAATGCTGCCCATCGGAACACAACTAGTGGACGTACAGAGGTGAAAATGGTAGCCTATGGAACATCTTGTTTCACTCTGGGTAAGTCGCGAAAAGGGTACAAGTTATGCCCGAAACGTTGGATTATATTCCTTTAAAAACTTATTGCACTTACTTAAGTGACAAAGAAGTGAGAACTTCACAGTTCATGTCTGTAGGACATGGCTATATGGACAAAACTTATGATTTGATGTCAATACAACAAAAACTGACTGCAATACACACAATCATAAATTAATCAAATTGATGTTCATTGTGTACTGTAATAAGAAGTACATAAAAACTGATAAAAAAAAAAACATTTGTTTCAGATCTCATTTTGTGAGATTTTAATCTATCTATCTATCTATCTATCTATCTATAACATTGATTTGGACAACAGAATTGTGCATCAGTATCACAATGATACTATTACATCTTCATATTATTATTTTAAGAGACAACACATATACTGAATTATTGCCCAGCCCTGTGTATCTCTCTCTCTCTCTCATGGTTAGGATGTTTTACACATCAACACAAAACCTCAAGACAAAGATTGTCATCCATGAATGAAGACTTTGCTGCCTTAAGGCAACCTGAGAGCAAGGACCTGGATGTCAGCCTGAGTAAGTTTACATGGCACTATTAGGCCTACCTTGAGTGTACTATGAAATGCTCAACTTGAGGCAGCTGCTTTAAGCTTTAAGCTCACCATGAGTTAAAATGTTTTTGACAATGAACATCTGGTACATCTGGTGGACTTAAACTGAATAAAGGCGAGTCAGAGCTGATGAATGGTGCAAGCTGTGGTATGCATCATTAAAATATGTGCATCTTCAATTTGGGCAAGATGAGCAGCAGACATAGTTTGGATTCTAGACCTGTAGAAAGTTTTCCAAAGTGGGGCCTGCTGACTTGTGGGGGTTCTTGAGAGAAAAATGGGGGCTCACCAGAAAAACTAGTTTAATTTCAATATTATTTCACTCTCTATAAGCTAGCACAATAACAGCATATAAGGCGACTATCACCTCAATAAAGTACATAGTTAACTAATTTAGTCAAACAAAAGGGTCTGTGGCCTAATGTGGATCTACCATGGACCTAGTCTAGCCTATAGGTGCATTTTCATGTGACGCTTTACCCAAATTAATTCAGCTCATGCTTGCCAATGTATTGCCTCTGCATGCTCTGAATTTTTACATGGTCCATGATCAATAATCATGGGGACAGTAGGACTGTGGGGTGAGCAGGAAGAACTTTGAAGTGGAGAATCTAGGTGCAAACTCCCTGGTTGGCAAGGAAACTATCCTGCTTAAGTGTCCTGTACAAAGCCACATCCTTCCCTGCATCTTTCATGCCGCTCTGTAGCTGATCTTGTGGAAAGAGAATTCCCTTCTGCAAATGAATAGTATCAGTATCACTTTTTTTTAGTGTCACACATCAGCTTTCTCTTTTCAAGGTCCAAAAGTCTGCTCAGCACCTTTACAGACTGTGCTGGACCATCTGGATGTTTTGGAGGAACTGGTGATCCTGCTGGACCCAGAGGGCGAGGGTGTGAAGAACACTAGACACCTGGCATCTCGCTGGTTCTATTCTGCAGCCTGGATCACTTACACCTACTCCATGAGGGACAAAAAGAGTCCCCTGAAAGCCGTGCTGGAGGGGGTCACAACGAAGCACCCCGAGTGGACAGTAGGGCATCTGGTCAAGGTGCTCAGAGATATGGATCGCAATGATGCCGTAGGAGTTCTTGCCAAACTCACAGTGAAAGATGAGCTGGTGTAGAATCCCCAAAACAGGATATGCTTTTGCCAACCAACTCACTGTCCAAGACTTCTTGCTTTTTATAAATCTTCAATGCTCACTGTTTCACATTATTACATAAAGTTTCACATTGTACCATGAGCCAATCTATTCCATACACCACATTCATAGGTAAATGATTTATGCATGCTGGAAATTTCATAAATTTATTTTTGTGTTCTCACCATTTATAACCTATTGATTATATCTGTCTCCTCACCATTTATAACTATTTGCTGAACATTCTTTTGATATAATTGCTAAATTCATAATTATTTTTTGATGTCATACAAAAGTAATTTGATTTGTTCAAACATCTTAACATCTTTATTAAGCAAATAACATTATAAATAAAAAAGTGCATAGAAAATTAAACTGGTTTAGAAATATGTATACAATTATTTACAAACAAAGGTTTATTTGTACATGGTAACAAAGACGTATAATTAAAGTTCACACATCTTCTCATTTTTATGTCTTTTACACTTTTTATACTTTAAAATAACCCTACTATATATATGTATATATAACATACAGCTTTCTGAACAGATTCTGGGGGAGATGGTCATGGTAACTTCAGGTTTTGACTAGTGCTTTGCATCCTTCATTGCACGCACACATGTGCACACTCACACACACCCACACACACGCCCCCACACATGCCAGCTCTGCAGGACATTAAAACCAAGATACTCTTAAATTATCATCCTCTTTTTTGCATTAGTATTCCCAAACATCTGTCTAAACAACTGAGGTAGAATCCTTGCAAGGAGTTGGGAGTGACTCTGCTCTCGTTTTCAACTAGATGATTGACAAGTTAATCGGGGCTCCATCCCAGTGATTGGACATGCAAGAAGGGAAGGAGACTAACAACTGGACAACACATGATTCTTAACTGGAAACTTGTTCTAAAGAGGTTATTCGAGCAAAGAAAAAAAAATTAAAATGAAAAATGCAGGCATGGGAAGGCAAACAGTGCTCACTTTACTCCTGTGGCTGATTCTAAAACCATCAGTACTTTGTCAAAGAAATCTACCATAACCAAAAAATAAAATAATCATTTAAAAGACCTGCTTTAGAATAATTTCTCTCATAAAGGCTTAAATGCATCACACAACTGTCAAGAGGACAAGAAAATTCAAGTAGTGAAAAAAAGGACATCAATTGTAAACAAAAAAAAAAAAAAAAGGAAACAAATGGGGAAGATTTCCCATTACGCTAGACCACCACCATTTATACAAAGCACAAACAACTTTTTACCATTCCAAAATTTGAATAGAAACATGAATAAATATATTGATTTGAACAGTGTATGGATTCAATTATCCTAATGAATGACAGCATTTAACATCGACTAAGAAAAATATTAAACATTATTTTAAGGTGCTGAGTGCATTCTTTCCAGCTCGATTTCAGACTGAAAAAGTAGTTCTCTTGCAAAACATGCTGCAATACCAACATTAGGATCTTTTGTGCATCATGTTCTCACAACAAGAAGTCTGTTTGGTGGAGCTGAATGCACACACTCAGTGGCGATGCTTTTTAACAGTGCTCTCCCTGATAAGAGTTGAACTGCAGGGGACGTTTCAGAGAAAAAACACAATTTGTATGTTGTTGTTTGAGTACACATGTGCAACTGTACGGCAGCAAAAACTTATTGCAATAGGTAATCAGCATTTGCCATGAGAGTAGTAAAATATATATTTAAAAAAAAAAAAGATATACGCCTCAACTCTTCACTCTTGGCTTGGGTAGTGTTTGCTACATACACTGTACATCAACAAAGTTTTTAAAGACGATTTTCAGTCTTTAAATATGACACTATGTTACTGACGCAAACCGTTACACTGCGATAGCTATCCATTTCAATGCGAGACATGAGACTAGGTGAAATTAGAAGACCTACAATCTAACGAATGCCACTTAGCAGACACCTAAGTGACTTAAACATACTGCTTGAGTGTGTCCATTCAATGTACATGGTCTCAGCAGGGTAAATTAAATGATTTTTGATATGAAGGACATCTTAGTCAAGCGTAAGAGATTAAAGACCCTTTTAAATCTTAGCACCACGGTCCACGGTTGTCTTGTTATTTGGGAAAAAATTAATCTAAAAAGAGATACCCACCAACTGAGAAATGATAAATATAAGATAAAAGACACAAATGATGAAATCGGGTTAGGGTGGGCATATGGCTCAATGGCTTTACCACCATAGGAGAACGGGGTATATGATCCCATCACTGGAGGATGGAGCCATCACGATTACGAGTGTAAAATAGACAGACATATCCCAACACAAAAAAATGAAGAAATCATAAGAAATATCTCGAAGACTAGGTATAGGTTACCAGCAATGATTGAAACAGATAAGGCTTGACGTGTGTATCAAAGTAAAACTCATTGGTGCCATAAATACAGAAAGAGGAAATCCCCAACTTTTAAATATCCTGTTCTCATGAACACCCACGCCTCTTTCTAGTGAACTTGCTCAGCCAGTTATATATTTAAACTGTTCACTAGCAGGTGTATCTAGGCTACAGGCCATTGTGAACAAAAAAGCAGGCAAGAAACACATCAACAGTTAGTTGGGCAGGTTCTACTCTTATTCTCCAATCCACTCCTCCTCGACCTACCACTTCTGACATACCAAAAGTTATTGGCCAACTCTTCTCCCAGTCTCATAGTGGCTAATTCCCGTGCTGTGCAGACTGCATTCTGCCACCCCAAGCCCAATCCAGTGACACCTTAATTTAAGGCTTAACTAGTAAACAGGATTCTCCTCCTTTCATATGAGGCATCTCTCAGTTGAGGAAGCGCCTACATCGCCGAGCCCCACAGTTACAGCTGAGCTTGTTGCTGGCGTCTTCAATCGGAAACTTGTAGTCATAGGTGAGTTCCTCCCCCCTGTAGATCTTCCTAAGGGCAAAGATGACGATATGCTTCTGGCCCTCTACGTTGATGACTCGTGAGTAGCAGTTAGGCTCACAAGAGTGATTGATGAATCGTGCTGCATTGCCATGCATGGTTGCATCCACCACATCAAAGTCGTCAATGCGGAACATGTAACAGCCAATACCCTACAAAGGCAATATTAAAGCATTATGGCATGAATACAGTGATAACCTTGGCATGCCTGGGAAACTCTAAAGACATTAAGCGACAGTACATTTCAATTAGCAATTAAGAATGGGAAGGGGAGGGATGGATGACCAACCTTGCCATCGTAGTACTTCTCCCTTTTGTCAGTGAGCACTGAGCGGATGACAATGCCTGCATATTCAATAACCATCTCCCCTGCTTCAATGTTCCTCTTGCAGAACAGACCACGTCCATGGATAGCAGACCTACAACAGGAAAGTAAAAAGGTTCAGAATCATGGATGTATTATATTAACTATTAACGATTAGAAATAATTTGGCCCTGTCCATTCCCTTACTTATTTTCCACACTTATTCATAACAACACAGATAACAGCAAGACATGACTATTTACAGACACCTCCATAATGCTTCACTGAGCCATTGGCCCGGAAGTTGCCTTCTGAATTCAGCTGCGCTGTGGGGGGAGGGGTGGTGGGGCACTTCATGAGTTATTAATGTACTATTAACTCAACTTGCTACAAACCTACAAATGCTTAAAGTTGCATGTGCAGGCAACATAGCATACACTGGCTGGATTTTGTGGAATTGAACATGTAGAAATCACTTAATTTACAATTGCAGAGGTAAATTCACAACACAGGACTTGGTACCTAACACAGAAGTAAAAAACATATGAGTAACCTGCTAAGTAACAACAATGTGACTGTTGAAATACAGAAAAAAACACGTAGCTCCAATCTACCAACATAAATCCAATGGTCACAAATGCATTTGTATAGTCCACATTACACATCTTCTCTTTCATCCTCTGCTTTGATTGGGCACTTGACAGTAGCCTCCTAAAATCTCTTTCTCTCCTCTATTGTGATTGTGACATTTTTCAGATTTCCCATTTTGCCATTATGCTCCTAACACTTGTGAGGAGTGAGCCACACACTCCTCTTAAAACAAAATAAAAATAAAATTGAAACTGTATCAAGGAGACACCACACAAAGCAAAGTCAAAGACTAATCCTGTATCCTGGTTACAGAGGCAGAGTTGTAGAGCACATTCTGCTGTATAGAAGTATGAAGTTTCATGTTGATCTGTCTCATGTTGTGGGAGTTTTGACCTTTTAAGTTTATTTTCTGTAATAGCACCACCCACTACATTTGCAGCTGACGTGGCATGGTGGAAATGTAGTTCAGCACTGACCTGTACACGCCTACAGCCTCCTTGGATGTCCTTTCCAAATGTCTGAAGCGCATCGCCATGGGCAGCTCCAAGCTAGTCGCACGTCTAAACGGAAAAGATGGAGATGATTTCTTTTTAAAAATAAATAAATGTCCTGTTATATTAAACCAAATGGCCAAACCAAAGAGATTAAATGAAAAGGTCATGACTGCTTCATTGAAAATTATGAGGAAAAACAACAGCTCCAGAAAGGGAAACTCCCTTTTTAATTCAAGCCAGACAGCACTTCTGTTCACATAGTGACTCCTACAACTCTCGCGAATTTCGAACAAAATTAGTAAAGCCTGACCTTGTGGACTTCAGGAGGACCTCATCTTCTTCATCATCGTATGGCCCTATGTCAGGCAGCTGTCTGTGCTGAGAAGCCAGGAAATTGAAGATATCAAAGGTAGACTTCCTGTAAAGAGAAGAAGGATATGAAGGCTGGATGTGCATAGATCAATCAATTTTAATCAATCAAAGTTAAAAACATTCAGCTTGAGCTTTGATCCCACTGTTTTTTTTTTATGTATTTTGTACCATCAGGTCCCTGAATTATTTGATTCTGCCTATTCCTATGGACTTGAACTCTTCCCAAATTTGAGTGACAATGGCAGGAAAAACAAACAAAAACAAAAAAAAAATCTTAGCTTCATTTGCTGCGAACATATAAAGTCTGACCTGTTTCTATATTGCCTCACTTTCCTCAGATAATGCATTTATAAAAGACTAATGTAAAGTGTAAGTGGCATACAGACCTAAGGTAGAGCTCCGAGCGGGCGCAGCCACTGGGATTGACAGGCAGGTCCTCCTCCTGTGTGAACTGTTTAAAGAAACGGAAGGTATGGCCTTGACAGCGGCGGGCCCCTTGGAGTTGCTCCACCAAGAACACCACTGCATCATGGACCAAGCCCAGCATATGGGCACCGGTCATCCCCAGGAAAGTCAGCTGTCTCAGCCTGGCAATTGCCCGTGCCTCCTGCACCCCGTCTATCACTGCTCTCCAAGCCACTGAAGGGAAAGTTGGGAATCAAGAATTTCAAATTGAATGTGATGAACTTAACTGGCTAGAAAAGAACCACCCATGAATGATTTATTGTGATTGAGACTGCCCTCTTTCTTTAACAGCCTTACCCTCAATGCTGTCTGCTTCTACACTGAACCCATCATCACTGGTTATCTGGAACAGTAGGTGTGGTTGATCTCTGTTAGCGGGGAACTCCACATCTTCATCAGATGGCATTGGTTCATCATCTGAGACAGAAGCAGCACCTAACAAGAACAATGGTTTATACGCATCACATCCATTGGCAGAAATGTTTTAAATGACTGGAAACATGATACTCTTAGTTGAAATCAGCATTACCTGAATACTTCCTCCAGTCCGTCAGGGTGCTGTGTCCCACTGTTTCCCAAGCAGGCTGTCTGCCTGTGTCTCCCTGAGGCATCGACAGACAATCCCAAGACTCTGACCTGTGTGCAATAACAGCAAACAGTCAATTAACTCTAACCGTTAACTAGCTGGTAGTGTAGAACCACCAAAATAACTCAACAATTGTCAACAAATGACTTAACACAAAAGAATCCACCCATTTCATACATTCTGTTGATGTGATTTATTTCCTTCCTTTGTACTTTAGGCCCACTGACAGCATAAGCTTCATGAGTCAAAAAAAAGTCTCACAACAACAGCACCAACTTCAGAAAACTCAACCAGTTTTTACCCAAAGCACACTGCTTCTTCCTAACTGCAATTAAATGGTAGTTAGATCACTAAACGTTACAATTACTGCCACTCAGGGCGGAGAGTGATAGGCACAATAATGATAATAAATCGGGTGCTATTAGGTGGCAGGAAACACAAGTTAACAGTCAATGCCACACAATCTGTAGAAGATGAGCATCTCACTCAGATGGCGGCACACAGGGATGAATGGGAAATTTTGTCAGTGTGCGCTCTATCTTTACAGTCAACATACATTGCACTGCATGCAAGTATACTGTCAGTGCTGGCCTAGTTCTGTTTTCTTTGTAAGAGTCCCTACAGAAAACACTGATGTCTCATTGGTCCAATACATCCATGAAGAGGCAAACATGGGTTTTGAGAGAGCATATTAAATATGAAGGCCTCATAGAAACCAAATTTAAAACAGATGCACTCATAGAAATCAAATTTAAAACAGATGCACAGTCATTTGACCTAGATGTGCAAAATGAATACGCTGAACTGCTCTCTGGGATGCTTGTTAAGCTGCACATATAGAATTCAAAGCTGAAAAGTCTTTGATGTGTGTTAAGTAGGGCTGTGCGATTAATCGATTTTAAATCAAAATCGGATTTATTAGTCAAGACGATGTTAAAAAAAAAAGGAAAATCTTAAAATCGATTTTCCTCTTGCATGCCCCAGGCTGTGCGCCTCTAGGCTACCGTAGACGTCCTCCCCCCTCGAGAAGCTGCTACACCCACACACCTGTGTAAGCATGTCAGTGTTTGCTAAAGGAATCGAAAATTCCATTGCTAAAAAGGGCAAGAAAAGCAAGTCAGTCGTGTGGAATTGGTACGGCTTCGCAGTTTCGGATGAAGAGCAAACCACTCCCCGCTGCAAAGTCTGCCTGAAGGCGGTATCTGCTAAAGAAAGCAGCACGACAAACTTATTCCAACACCTCGCAACAACACCTTGTTTTACCCAAAAAATCGAAATCGAAATCGAAATCGAAATCGAAAATCGAATTTTCAGGGAAAAAAAGATTGGGATTTTATTTTTGTCCAAAATCGCCCAGCCCTAGTGTTAAGTCAACACTTTTCAATGCTAGTTTTAGGGCCCTTCAAAACATTAAACCCAGACAGATATGAATAAAATCTCACCCTGAACTGTCGGTGTCGCTAAGATGCTCCTCATTCAACTTGTCTAGGTTCAGCACTGCTTTTACTGTTGGAGTCTTGATGCGAACTCCTGAAGCCCTGCTGGAGATGCTTGGACAGTTAGGTCTGCGATGGTCCTCATCATCACTGACAGGCTCTGGTTCTAGGAAATCAACTTTGGACTTCTTTGTGACAATGCGGTCTGAAAGCGAGGACACCCTCTTCATGCGGACATGGGTGCGAGGCCGGGGTGCAGGAGTTGCCGTTTGTGATGGTGGTGATTTTGGAGGTTCAGGTTCAATTAATAGGCCTGGGGGCAAAACCAGAGAGGAAGGGCTAAGTGTTCGAAACCCACCCCACTTTGGGGTGTAGTTACTGGCCATAGCTTGGGTGATTATAGCTTGGGCACTTTCAGCAGGAGTCAAGGGAGGACTCTCAGTCCGGGGAGTAGGAAGCCCTAAAGCCTTGGCTAACTTGGACTTTTTGGATGCAGTGGGTTCTTTCTTCTTCTTTGGTTTCTTCAGCTCTGGAATAACATCATCTGTTGATGTTTTTGCATTCTTTCTTGACTTTTTGACATTTACTGATGCCATTGCTCCGTTGCTATTGTGAGTGAGCAGCTGCGTAATAGTGGTTGGATTCTGAACTACGGGTGTTACCACCTGAGGAACTGCTGTTGCCACATTGGTGGGAGCTGGAGCTGGAGCAGTCATGTTACCAGCTGCTGCCAGTGTGGCTGACAGCGCATTGCTTTGCAGAAGGCTGGCAATCTGAGTGACACAGTTGTAGGAAGGGGAGTTGGGTGTGGGCAGCTGGAAAGTGTTGCTCTCTGGGTTCTTCACAAAGATCTGGCCAAGGCGGTTCACCAATAGGACATGCGGTGTAGGATCTACATTGGGACCTCCCACCTCCTTCACAGTAAGGATAGCATGACCGGGTAAAGCCTGGGGCACCACTGGCTGTTGGGGCTCTAAAGCTGGCCTAGGTGTAGCAAAGTTGATGGAGATTGTGTGACCAGATGAAGCTTCTTTCTGCAAAGACGATGAGCTGTACCCATTTAAAATCACAGGGGTTGAGGTAGTCTGAACTGATGATGGAACAGATGGACCCTGTGATGAAAGTCCAGCAGAAGCAGACGATATTGCAGGGGAGGAAGAAACAATTGCAATTGCTGTAGAGGCTAATGGCTGTGTTTGAGTGGAATACATGGGTACAGAGACAGCTCCATAAGCTCCTACCGGGTGACAGGTGCTGGATGCAGATGACAACAACGGATCTGGATCATTTTGAGGGGTTACATTCATTGGCGTTTGTGTTATGTCTCCAACTGGACTCAGGGTGGTTAGTTTAGTACAAAAAGACTCCATGGATGGCAAGGTTGTTGAGTCTTGTGAGGATGTGACTGGCTGAAGTGTTATTCTTGTAAGGGGGGGTTGACTGAAACCTGGCAAAGAAGGATTCATTTGCAATGGGTCCACGAGGACTTGAGAATGGTTATGCAGATCTGTGGACATTAGAGAGGAAGGCTGAAGGAGATCCAACAGAGAACCCTGACTATTGTCAGCAGAATCTGCCAATGAGGGTTCTGCTGTATTAGCTGTTAAGTGGTTCATGTACACAGTTGACCCCTCAGTGGATGATACAAAATGATTGCTGTCAGACTCTGAGAAGAGGGGTTTAGGGGCTTCAGACTGTTGGGTCTCAGTGGGTGTGCCTTCTATTAGAGGAACCAACTCAGTTAAATGGGCACTGGGAGAGGGAGCATCACACCTTTCAAGGACAAGACGTGTCCCAGAGGCAAATTCTAAACTAGAACCCTGGAGTACTGCTTTTGACTTTGAGGCTTCAGGCACCTTTGTATTGATCAAGCTAGGCAGAACTTCTTGAATGGAACCAGCCAGGACAGTCTCCTGATGGCATATTTGTCCTTGTAAGGGAGTGACAGAGCTTTGCTGTTTGAGTGATGAAGCTGTGGAAGTGTGTGAAGGGACAAAGTTTATACCATCCTCATGTAAAGGAGTGGTGTCATGAGCTTTGGGTGGATCTTGGGGTGACCTATCCATAGAGGTCTGGCTGGCAGCTGTGATGGCAACAGATGAAGACTCTTTGAGCTTGTCAGTGCACAAGGTTTTAGGGACTAGATTCTGCTCCACACTCTCTTTGTTGCTTGCAATTTCTGATTTAGGGAGCCTATGATTAAGGTTTTTGGCTGGTATCGGAACTTGACCAGAACCCTCAACTTTCTGAGTATCATCACTGGTAGCTATACTGGCGTCACTCTCTGTGCCATCATCTACACCGTCCAACTGAGTGATAGGCCGGGAGGAAGGGGAGGATGGAGACTTTGAATGATCTCTTGAGCCAGGACAGTTGACTATTGTCCGGGAAAAGTCAAAATAGTGCTCCATATCATCATCTGAGGATGTGTTTCCCATGTCATCCCTGGCTGCAGACCGTGGCATAGAGGCAACAAGAGACTTCTGTTTGTGTACCTCTCGGGTTCTACCCCAAAATTCCTCCTGGTCATCACCTTCCACCACTATCTGACCCCCACAGTTCATTGCCACTCCTTCATTCAGGAGTGTCTCTTCAATTTCCAGCTCCGTCTTCAGCTCAGAGCCCAGAGTCATATCAGGGTCCTTGTGGAATGACCCATAAAGGAATTCTTGGTCCTTCTGTTGGCCTGAGTCCCTTAGGGGTGATGTACCATTTGCTGTGGAAATATCTTCAGGCTCTGGAGAAGCCAAAAAGTTATGCGGAACCTCCACAGAGTCTGGCTGGCTCAGGTCAAATGATAATCGGGGTCTGGGTGAATGCTGAATGGCTGAAGAGAAAGACAGGTTTGAAGATGGAAAGCTTCCCACACTCTCTTGCCATGGGGGATGAGGAAACAGGGCTGAGGTAGAATGGGTCATTGTATTCCCAGGGCATCGGACAGAAGAAGCACTTCTACCTCCAACTGGTCGGGGTGGTGGAGAGGTTAGTAGGTTGTCAGTAGCACCAAGTGGGAAGAGTGGAGAAGTGGGCAGGGAGGATTTTCCAGCACGGAGGGTGATCGGTCCACTAAGAGTGCCCAGGGGAGGTGGAGGCATGTGACTGCGGAGGCCTGCTGTCTGTGAGTGTGGGCTGTGGCGACGAGGCCTTCGAGTCTCCTCCAGATCACTTATGGTTAGTATGTGGTGGGGTTTTGACTGGGTTGCTCCTAAGGAGAAAACAAAGTTGATCGACACCTTAAGACTTATGTGTTCTTGACAGAGCAAACAACCAGCTTATCGCTTATTGCTAGAGAATAGTTTCCATCTTTTTTCACAAAAAATAATAGTGATAATAATAATTTACCTGGTGATGGCAAAGGTCTGAACATTCCTCCAGCTGGTCTCCTGGTCTGGGGATAACTGGGAATTTTTGGCCTTGCCCCATGGTCAGGTTTAGGGAGTGGACCTGGGTTGGTGAGTGTTACTTCAGTTGGTGGTTGGGATTCTGCTGTGTCAGTCACTTGGGCTTCAGATTCTGATAGAAAACGTAGTTTATAAAAATATTAGTATCTAACTTTCACTTCAGTTTGTGCCATCATTATTCCTAATGTACTAGATTTCCTTAGCAGCAAGGCACTCACCAGGTGGGGGACAGGGGCTGTGAGCAATGGTGTGATTGTCTCCCTGGTCTGGCATCTCCTCAATAGGCTTCTCAGGGACAATGGGTCTGACCTCCCGAACTGTGCATGTATATTTGCACCGGCGCAGTGGATTGACTGTACTCCAATACCACCGAGAACACCTAAAGAGGGGAGGTAAGTTTTAACAGTGCCTCTCATTTAACAAGCCGAATAAACGTTTTATGTAGTGAAAATACAAAAAGATGAAATGCAACTTACTGAAAACCCACAGGAAACAGTTTTCCTTTATTCACTGAAAGCTCTGTGAGCACACCTAGCTTGTCAATCTGTAAGGAACCTGTGTAAGTGGGTCAAAATAAGATTATGATATATAAGTCAATTATTAGTGACTAAACGCCACACAGTGAAGGTAAAGTACATAACCGAACAAACACACGTCACTTACCAATCATCAAACTGATGGAGTCAGGCTCAAGTCCTGTCAGGAACTTTCTGCGGAGACTAATCCCTTCAAAATCCACATACACTCTGCGGTTTACCTCAAACCCTTGACCGGTTATCATCTGTAGAACAAAGGAACAGACCAGAGTGTTAACATCACTCAGCATCAAAAACCAAATCTTTTTAACGTTTCAACATCCTTTAAAGAGGCAGTTTGGAAGAACATTTACCTTGCCACTGATGAGATGCCTGTGTTTGTAGCAATAGACCTTTTTGTCATCCTGGAACACACAGTGGCGGGAACGGGCACACATAAAGTGGTAGTTGCTTTGACAAGAAGTGAGGCAGCAACCAACTGTGGCACCTGTCTGGTTGCAACGCTCACATCGCTGAAGGGAGGGGGAAAATTTTAAGATTTACATCAACAGAGAGAACTAGAAGGAAAGAAATCAATTCAGCCATAAAGGCTTCTCATAAATAGGGGATTACAAGTAAGTATAAAATTATAGATTATAGGATGATTAACCTGAAAGTTAAGATTGTTTATATGATGAATTAACAACTGACCATCAAGCGGCCCCTTGTGACAGCACTGTGTACATGTAGCAAAGATCCATTGTCCTCTTCAAACACTTCAGCTGACCACAAACAGCAGTTGACATGGGCCCACTCATTCTGGCCTAGGTACAACAGCCTGCCTGCTTCCTACAGAGAGACACAAAGCATGCAGTGAAGAATCCCTAAGTAGCCATGCATAGTTTCTGTACATATTTAAAGAGTTTTAATTCTTCACACTCAGCCTTTAGGATGTGTGTTCCCCAGACCTTGGTTTATTTTCTAACACTGTTACTTACATTAGGTTTGAGGTCTCCGTATTTTTGGCACAAAGAGCACTGCCTCTCATCATCCTTGGACCATCCAGTGTCCAGATCAGCTTTTGAAAGCCGGCCTCTTTTCCCTATGTGAATATACACAAGCAAGGATTTAAGACCTTAAAACAAATTTAGGCTACAAGTTGTGAATGTCCCTTTAATTACATAGTTGATTACATTACCTTTGAATTTGAGTCTGACAGCTCTGCTGGTCTTGAAGTGGTTCCGACTAGTTGGCTCACCAGACATTGGAGAGGCAATCTCTTCCTCCTTTACGTCTAAGCTTTGCACACTGTCCTCTTGTAGAACCCTTAGAGGAGCCCTGGACTGCAGCTCTTCCCTCTCTCGCCACTGAGCATAAACATGCTCAGTTGTAGGAGGGTGAACAGCATGGGATAGCATCCCCCTGGGACAGAAAGTGAGCCAAATGTCAAATGAAGAGTGCCATACCAATATATTGTTTATAAAACTAGATCTTAAAACCAACAATAAGCAAGACCTGATTTATAACTGTCAGTATCAGTTCCACAGCCACATGAATGACAAATTGGGTTTTATCTGACCCAGATATGTAGTTCGAAGGGAGCTGCCAATGCTGAAATCATTTTCATGAGTAATCTTCTTTCGTCATGAATTCCCAGAATTGTACTTATCCATGTAAAAACATCCTATTACCCGAATTTCCTTCTTTGTCAGAGTTGGTCAAGTAAAAATCTTCATGAAATACTGGGAATATGGGTGTTTATCACCACTTGCAAAATAATGACATGTTTTGCAGATGACTGTCTGACAGACACTTTACCACCAACTAACCATTGAAAAGCCAGTAAAACAGCTGTGGGAAAAGGTTGGTTTTCCCAGTACCTAGAACCTACCATGAACATACCATGCCTAATATAAACAAGCTTTATGTTTGTATTGCATAACTGGTGAAATATCCAAAATCATTATTTCACATTTTTTTAAAATTCTAGCCTTTAGGCTGGCTTTACATGGTGCAACTTCCATGCATTAGTTGCAGTTTACATTACTGTTGCCATGTCAACAAACCCATATGGAACATTCCATATGACGATGCAACCAAATTTACAGTTTTCATTGGATGGCTCGTCTGGAACTCAAAGTTGGATGGAATTGAAGCTGCATTTCAGTTGCACCATGTAAATCCGGCCTTAGTCTTCTAAACTACATCTCTTGAAACAGACCTCAGCCTAATTTGTTGGCTCTAACACATCATTTGGAAAAAATTTACAAGAAAATTTTCAAAATGTAGACACTTTGTTATTCAAACCACAGGCCACTGCTGCAAGGAAATACAACATTAAGTAAGGCTAACTAAATGTAAAACAGTGACTAGGGCATTACTCACATGGGTAAGTCTTTGGTGCAAGGATCCCAAACTTTGGGGTCTTGGCTGTTGAACCAATTAAATACTTCTTCCAGAAGCTGAAGATGAAAATCATATTGGTTAGTGAGGAACATGTAGTCAGCTGCATTATGTTATAGAGTGTCTCTTGATAGTTTCACAAAGACTCCCAAATAGAATCTGACATTACAGACCTATAGAGCTCTAATCTTACATTCATCTGGATCTAGCATGACATGTGCCATAATTTACAAAGTTTAACAAATACTGTATGATAAAATCAAAGGGAATTTAATGCTGTTCATGATAAATATGTGGCACTAGTATTTTCAGTCATCGTTCCACCATCTCAGGGATGAGCAGCTTTGATATTTATGTTGCTGCTCACAGTTGATGTCTTAACATTAAAAAAACGCTATAGGCTAGACATTACTGCATAAAATAGGGGTGGGAATATTAACCATGTCCCACACCAAATTTAGTACAACAGCTATTTAATATAAGTTGTATATCAGTTAAACAGAACAAGAACAATGAAGGCTCGCATAGATCTTAAAAGTAAAGTAAAGTAGAATATTCTGTTTTTAAACCGAGTTTTTGAATGCAATTTATTATTATCATGGCACTTAATGCTCTATCGATACAGGACAATCCGTATCGATACATGCACCAGCACAGAGTTCGCCATGATATATTGTCATATCAATTTTTTCAGCACAGTCCTAGCATTAAGCATATCGGAAGAACATCTTCAAACTTAAAATGCAGCAAAAGCAACACATTAGGCCAATGCAAACACAGGTTTAAATGTCAGTGAAAAAAAAAAAAAAAAAGTCACGCTTCCTTATTTGTTGCACTGTGCAGTTTAGAGAGGTGCTGAAAGATGAGGCTCCTGCTCATTATTGACTCCTGGGTTTATACCTTTAAGTAGTAAGAGCGTGCCAGAGCAGTTGGTCTCTCCTCCTCCGGAAGATTCTCCTCCTGTTCAAGTCTCTTCCGCACCACTTGAACCACATCCTCATGGAATGTTTTCTGTCAAGATGAATGACAATTTTACACTACCGCACATGGTTATACTGTATGTCCAACGAATCAAAATGCAAAACAATGCAGTAAAGTCAATTGCTATGGGCAGACTTTGTTTTTATGCCTTGATAGCATACCTCATTTCTAAAGGCAAATTTATGGCTCTGTGTCAAAATGCTGACTGTAGCTAAGTCGTAGTCTGTATTGCTGGAGTAGCCTGCAGAGGCTGCCTCCATACCTTACGTGCATCTCTCCGAAAACGCAACTACGTGCAGGATGGCATAAAACCACAAGGAGCATGCTACTTCTGTTTGGCGACTTTGTACTTCCCCCTCTGTGTTTCCAGTTAATTTACAGACGACATGGCACTGGCCACAGAAAGACGAGCTAAACAGGTTCACAAAATTCCTGGGCTGGGCGATTGATCGAGTTTCAATTTCAATTCCCATTTCGGCTTCCCACAAAACAAGACAATCAAAATAAAACAATTATTGAGCCGCATGTCGTGTTGTTTTCAATTTTCCTTGTGTTGTAAATGCAGTTTGAGTTGAGAGCAGCAATGGCGCGTTTCCCCAGCTATTTTGAAAAGTCTTTTGTGGAACTTGTCGAAGATGGCAGAAAGACGGCCTTTAGTCGAGAAAACAGGTAAAACAAACTCAGTCGTGTGGAAACACTTTGGTTTCGAGGAGTCAGACTTGGAACAATCCAAAATAGTGTGCAAGATTTGTTAGACGGCCGTAGCTCCACCACAAGGAAACATGACCAATTTGTTCAATCACTTTAAGTTCACACACGAGTAATCTCTTCTCAAAATAAATGAGTAATCGTGTTTAATAATCATGATCTCAATCGTGATTATGATTTTTACCATAGTTGAGCGGCCTACAAAATACATTGATTTGTACGACAAAATTATAAAAATTGTTAGATGTCACTGATGAGAAATATTCCAAATATCAGTTTGGACACCAAAAATGTCTTACAGTGGATGTTTCTGAGAATCTAATGACTCAGCTTCAGCTTTTAAATCTGTGTTTTATTAGCATGGAAGTGATCAAACCTTGACTCAACCACTGGGCATTTCCATGGTCTTTAGACTCACCAATGCCAAACTACAAATGTTCAAAAAATTTTAAACAGCAACCACATAGGCGTGGTGACACTTTGACACAGAATCATAAATCAGGCTTTAGCAGAATCAGTTTTTTTAAAATGTCCACACAGCTCCATAAGAGTAAGCTCTGAACGTGCCCTTGTTGGGATAACAAGTAAGATGCTGCGAACTGACCAACGTAGTATAAAGGCCTTTGTCAAACTTCTTGCCCACAGCTCGGAGGTCACAGGCTGGCTGGCCTTCTATCCCACTGTCAGGATCAACCAAGTTTTCACACTGCAATACAAATCAAAATATATTTAATACATTAAACACATTTGGCATTATAACACAGCACACATGGAGCAGTAAGAGTAACACATTCTATTAACCAAGATCTAATGACACAGCATAATTCAAACAGCGATCCCATTCAATTAATGAGTATTGTTTCAAAAGAATATTGCTTTGCAGACATATTCTACACCATGTGACAAACTTACTTTCAAACTGCTGCCATTAAATGTTTGATGTTTCCCTGCTGTAACAGATGTATGTACTGTTTTGTCACATTTCATCTATCTAAAAAGGAGGGTGTGTGTCTTACCTGTGAGCAGGTGACAAGGTGCTGGGTGAGGGTAGAAGAAAGCAAGCAAGCTAGCACCTTCTCCACCCCAGCCCTGAGCTCAATGTAGAGTAGCTCTCTCCAGGCACTGGGTTGGGTCAGGCTGCACGGACGACAGGAGTACACCACACTCTCTGGCAAGCTGGACAGGATCTCGTACAGGTCATCTGAAATGAATTCACAGGAAAGAGGGCATCAAGAGACATGCACATTTAGGAAAGTGTATCTGTGCACTGTGTATCTGTTCATATTTCAACCCCTCTGTGTACACACTGAATCATCTATTATCTCTTCCCTTCACACATCATCATCATTGTCCAGGATGAGTAAGAGGATGGGAAAATCATCGCTGATAGGAAATCCGGAGCACACATGTTCCAATGAAGCTCAAGTGCCGGACAGAGAACAATGAAGAAAGGAAAAATTCCGCACATTGAAATAAAGAGCTCCCACAATTTATTAGGGACTGATGGGGATTGAAGTCATGGCTGACCCTCCCCACCCCTTCCCTTCTCAGCAGAGGGTGAGACCAACTGCTGTAAAGATTGGATGAACCATCACCTGAGCAGCTTCTTTCCATAATCCTCTTAAAAAAGAACCGCTCCCTAATCCTAATGTATCTGCCCTTAAAGGACTACACCAGGGATTTTACATAGTTGGCCTAATATCTACAAAATGTATACTTATTGTTTCTGCTAATCTTTTCCCAAAGCCAGCTGTCATATTTTAGAACTCCTTTATCATTTTTCCTTTCATTGGGCCGATGGATTCCATTCATTCCATTATGATAAGAAAATTAACTTTCAGAGACAGAAACTTTCTCCACACCAGTATTCTATCACCATACTACAGACATTAGTTCTCCTAAAAGAACCCTCAAAGTGTCGTGTTTCGATGACTAGAAATTAGGCCAGTGATTTGAATGGAACTGAAAGTCTTCCTGATGGTGCATTCAAGTGACGTCTGCCGAGTTTCTGTCAGTAAACCTAAACCACAAGAGGCATCATTGTCAAGAAGATATTGACAATGACAATGATGATATTGTGAATATTTTGTCAAAGTGGTGATAATCTGCTTTCCCATATTTTTCAAGTACTGAAATGAACAGCTCCCCTCTGAGCTTGGATGTTGATAGGGAGATACTAAGAGCTGAAAAAAAATGTTGTTTGTTTGAATTTGAAATTTTGAATTCAAATTCAAATTTGAAAATGGAAGGATTTTGATTATATGTTGTAAAATCTGTAGTGCTACCGTATGATTTGCAAAATTGTTTTTTTCAATGTAAAATGTGGGTAAATTGAACCTAAATGGGCCAAACATTCAAAATCACTGATATGGTCCTTTAAGCTCCAACTGCCATTATGGTCTATGCATCAAAGCCACATACAAATTAACAAAATAATATCCAAAATAAAATCATGATACCTTGACTTTTACCCAGACCTACAATGTTGTAAGTATATTATATGCTGTGTTCAAGAAGATTTCCATCAAATATCTACATAAAGCCACTGTGAAATGTGGAAAAACTTGCATGCTGAAAAACCCAGAGAAAAATTACCTGTTAGATCTTCACACTTGGCATGTACCCAGTGGTTACACGTGCCACACTGCATCATTTGGCTGTCATAATCATTGTCCTCATAGCACTTGAAGCAGATTGGACAGTAGTTACCTTAGGAGAGAGAAAGGGAGACGGGCAGTATGAGAAAATCAGCCTCGAGATAGACCTGTAACGGCAGACAGTCGACATCATCACCAAATACAAGATCCAAAAGCATCGTCACGTGAAGTACTCTCCTCACCCTGGTCAAAGAGGTTGGAGCAGTCTGGGCAGAGTCCTTTATCGTGGTTCCAGTCAGTGTCCCAACTCTTCCCCGGTGTGACCCCGCAACTTTTGCACCTGATGCATGTCATACACACCTGCATGGACACCATCACAGCAGCAATAACGTTTAGTGAACTCAACATGTCTAAAACTAAATTATACATATTTGTGCTCTGACAAATCTCAACCTACCCAGGCCTTCCTCTTTTTGTTCTGCTTGGGATAGTTGGGTCCAAGACACGAAACATGGTAACAGTTCTGACAACGCTCACACTCCAACAAAGGCTGAGGGAGACATGGACAATGTTGCGTAAACACTCAAATAAATCATTACAGACAAGTGGGACACGAGCAATTAAAAAAAAAATACGGTCTGTACCTTTGAGTGCTTGTTTTTCCTGCCACATACATGGCAAAACTTGCAGCGGCGACAGCACCAGTTTTCTTTGTTCTCTTCAGAAGGACGCTCCGCTGGCTCAAGGCAAAACTGGTGGAAGGGCTCACAGCATACTTGGCAATACAGCATCTGCGAATAAACAAATCATGCTTTTATAAATAGGATGAAATTATAAGTGTCACTCAAATGTCTCGCTAATAAATATGACAAAGGTATAACCAAAATGCACTCAAACCTTTACAAGATAATATGAGAAAACCTGGAAAACAGGTGGCAACGGTAATCGGCACTACATCTTAATCATCATACAGATAATCCACTCTGAGGTGGTCTTCTATCCAAAAATAATAACTGTTGCATTAATCTTCACCTCACCTTAAATGAATTCTTGCTGTTATGTTACTGTACATTACATCAACATTTTGTCAATACTGGCACACTGCTCTCCTTTCCGATTGTGGAAAATATGATGAGATGGCATAGTATTACTCCATTTGAGAATCTCTTTATGCATTTTTCAGTCTGGTGGCCTTGTGTCAAATTTCATACCATGACACAACTACAAAGGACTTTTCTGTCCGCAAGAGTAAAAGGGACGTTGTGTTACAAGTGAATCAGCAGACAAACTATCTCAGATTTCACAAGACAGGACAAACTGTGGCAAACATTTACCTCATGCTGTCCTTTACTGGCACAGAGAAGGCAGACACAAGGCGGCATGAGGGGCACAGAGGTCAGTATACTTAAACCACCCATATTCCAGACGTTCTCCAGGGTACAGTCCTCCTGCAAATAAGAAAATAAGAAAATAATTCTGTTATAATAATTCTGTCATGCAGTTAGAACAAAATAAAATTGGTGTAATGTATAATATTTTCAAAATATACCGCTTGCCTTAAATTGAAATAGAATAATAAGTTTGTGTTTGACATGTGTTATAGTCATTAAAACTTAATGGTGAAATGAGAAATCGTGGGTCTGGGTAAAAGTCAAATGCAGCTGCACAGGGTGGTGTGTGTGTGTGTGTGTGCGTGTGTGGGTGTGGTGGGCGGGAGGAGGGGGTTTCAAGACTGCAGATGTTTGTATCTCTCTATCTCTTCAGAAATGTTACTGCAGGGATGATTTATGTAGTTGGTGGTCATAAAAATGTTCATGGAGTTGTCAGGGGACACGGGTAAGAATGCATGACAGATCTTGCAATTTCAAGTGAACTCTTGTCCAAGATTTTTATACATTTTGTTCTCAGATTTAAGGGAGAAAGTGTGAAAAGATTAGCAAAGTATGAGCCCAGGCAGCACAATGGTCATAGTTTTAGAATCAACAGATAAACAGCACCATCAAGTGGACAAAAAGGGATGTTACGTGGACAGATGAATTACAAGAGCCACTTACAATTATCGCAGTAAAGAGATCAATACATATTCTGTAGAACCAATAATAACTAAAGGAAAAATCATGATGATTTCTTTGACACACATTGACAGCATGTTCAAAAAATTTTGCAGATTTTTTTACAAGAGGTGCCAGCAGGTTGCACTTTAACAGTGTAATTCGCAAGTTGTATAAACTGCGCTTCACAAGAGATAAAAATCATATTACAGTATAGAAACAGTGAAATGGAGATAGGGTCCTACCTTGAAGTCCACTCTGATTTTGTGAGTAGGTTCAGAAGACTCTGTCTCTCTCTGCTCAAACCCGTGGGCCAAAGCAGCCAGGACACTAGGAGGAGTCTGCTCCAAAGGACCCTGACGGAAAAAGATAGAGACCCGTGACTTAAGTGTAGGCAGCAATGGACTCCCAAAAGCCTGGTGTATGCTTCATGCAGAAACAAACACAGCAGGAGTGCATGGGGTCAAATCGGCCTGTGGTCTGCTCTGAGAACTGCACCACACACCATGCGATATGCTAAATATGAAATAACCTGGACCACACTGCAGTTACAGATGATCCCCGTATTGAGGATTGGCTGAAAAAAAAGAGGGAACTGGAATTACTGGCCGATTCCAGTGTGGCTTATTTAACTGTTGGTGTGATTTGGATGGATGAATTTTCCTACAGCAGAATGAAAAAGCCAGCATGGCCAATGAAAGATGACGAAGGTCTCTGAGCCACGCTGCACTTTTCTCTCTGCCTACGTGTCCTGCAGTCTTCAAAAACATAAGCTTTATAAAAAAAATTGACAACATTTATGTTTGTTACATTCGTCTTTCAACTCAAGGTGTTCCAGTTCATACAGCCAGCCCCCTGTTATCCACAGTAATTACTGCTGTAGTCACCAGTCCATTCAAGGATTCAAGCCAGAAACACATCCAACACTTATATAGAATAATCCATAATTAACTTTTCGGTATTTCCCAGACATAGCAACTTGCCGCCTTGATGAAAATTGCCACAAACACATGATGGGTACACCAAATCAAAGGCTTACCACTAGTCAACGTCATCATCACCCACCTTCTCAGTTTTCCGCCGTCCGGGTGGTACACGGTGTGAGCTGGACCTTCGATGCCTGACTTCATCATCTGAGGTATCCCCCAGGAATCCATCCAGTGACACAAAGTCTTCGGAGAAGGAAAAGTTAGGTTAAAAATACTGGACAAGGTAAACTGGCACATGTCATGTACACCAACCCATATTTGAGATTATACAAGAAGAGAGTCTAAACAAATGCCATCTGCAAGACTGATAAATGAAGTGCCATATATACTCTTCAGTGTTAATCTACCTTGACTGAAACGGGGTCCAAGGCCCCGTCTCCTAGCCGGGGAGGCTGAGCTTGAGACAGCTTTGATGTCTAGATCCGAGTCGTAGTCCACCAGGTCGAAGTAAACGCGGGGTTTCACAACTCGCTTCGGCTGCTTCCTCACAGACGGACTCTGACTGTCACCCTGGAGACGAGATGGTGACTCCGCAGCACCCTCGTTACCTTCCTCGTTACTTGAGTGACCCCCACTGAGAGAAGATCGCCGACGCTTAGAGGAACCTTAAAAGAAAAAGAGCAGTGTAGTTGACACATCAAATTTGAAGGAAATGTTATGGTGATAGGGTGCGTGCTTGAGTGAAGAATCACCTTTGGGGACTGATCTGCCACTTAAGCGGCGGGCTTTCCTCTCTTCAATCTGATCGCATCTCTTATACCTTCAGATGGAAAAAAAAACAGAATTTATCGTCATTTTGGAAAACTTAGAATTACACATATGTAGATATAAAATTGGTACCATACTGGGATCAGCTACAATTAATGAATTAAATACAGGTTCTTGTTATAAATTAACCAAACCAGAAAATAAAAAAATAAATACACTTACACACAACACTGCCTTTTTGTATTGGGACCACCAAACTTGGGTTTGTCAAGGCAGTTCATGCACTTGCCACAATCATCCTCATGGTTGCAGCCCTTGCACACTCCACACCTCCGAGAGCGGTACCCAAATGGTCCGAGTCCCTTCCGTTTTACAAAAGCCGATGGCTTCTTGACCTTGGTGACCTTTTGATCTGACAGCCCGGGACTGTCTGACTCTGAGGGAGACCCAACGTCTACAACAACAGCAACAGACATCCAAGAGGAGAGGGAAATTACAACCAGCTAAATGATGCTAATTTTTTTGCTATGGTTAATAAGATTGTCTCATGCACCAGTCACATTAGCAGCACATCATTCATCATCATTTAGGATAATTTGACACTGTGGCTCATAAATTAGTAACCACAGGGCTTCAGTCTAACTTTTTTCACTAGTGGCTATAGTGCCACTCACATAATTGGGAGCATCTAATTTGGTGGCACTAATATTTTGGCCCTGAGACTGCTTCCTATACAGTAATTAATATGTTATTCATTGAATTATAATGCCTCTAGGAATTAACATTGGTATGCTTAGAATATGTCATTGTTCGGTGTAAATTGGATTAATATGGATAATGCAATACCAAAGAAGGCTATATTACATAGCTTCATTTACATTGTCAACAGGTTGTGGTTTGCCTGTCATGAAGTGAACTTCATTTGTGTTTGAACCAAAACAAAGACAAATGTGTTAATCTGCCTGATGACAAACTTATGTCACAGAGAAATCAAATCACACTGGCTTATGATAGGTCAAAATCTCTGCAACAGTGTGATTAATAAGAAAGTCGGGTAGGCAATGTGCAGTCCTGTCTGATAACACTGGCCTCTCGAATAAGGATGAGAAAAGTGCACACCGCACATATTTGTATTTTATAGATCAACATGCACATGTACTGAATTAAGAAATATAAAAAAAATAAAATGATGGGTTGCTAGTTGTCATAATCATGTCGCCTTCAGTGCCCCTCATATATTATTTAGTTTACATATGATACCAAAAAATATAAAAAAAATCAACAATTACATCATAAAAACATCATTTTTACCATCACTTGTTAATACAGCTTTCATGCTCTCTGCGACTAAATATCATTTCAGCAACATCAGCATCAACATCATCACGATTTCCTATTTCTGCAGCTGTTTAAAACATGACAAAGTTTACACAATACTTTTTCTTCCTCGGGTCGTGTAGGTTAATACTACAGCTTTTGTAACTTTAACTCATGCAAATAAATACTCTGCATGCTTGACTTTCACAAACTGTGCTCCTCAGTTTCCAAATAAACTGATTACTTAAAGGAAAGGACCAATGGGTGTCAGGCAATGGATTGACAGCAGTAGAGCTCAACCAATTCTGCCATTCTAAACGGACTAGCCTTCATCACAAATTAGCTAAATCCTTCAATCCCTTGGAAAATCACATAAAGATTTGCCACCAAAGGATAACACTCTGGAGCCCTGGACAGCTGATAGTCGGCTAAATTCAGGGAAACATCAGCCTCTCTGCTCAGTCCAGTGGATGAAAGAAATACTTTCCTACTTTGCATAAAAGTCACAAGAATTATTACGGGCATATTTCTACAGCCAAAATGCAGAGGGGATTGTTGATTTACCTTTAGTAACGGCAGAAGGGGAAATTCCAGTTCTTTCATGCAGCGGCAGGGCACTAAGTCTGGGGATATCGTCTGGCACCAAGGCTCGAGGCTGCCCCAGCACCACAGCGGCAGCACGGCACACGTGCTTTATACGCGGACCACCTGCTCTACGGAACTCCTGGCACAGGGGGGAGAGATGCTGCAGCTGAAAGACAGAGGCCAGAATACAGACAAAATTAGATTATCACTGACAATTGAGTGCCATTATACAAAAAACACAAAAACCACTAAGGCACTGATTTGAACAGGGCTGAACTGAGAAGGACATCAACCCAGTTGTGTTTCCACTGAGTGTAATCACTTTCTAAGAATTAAAGACCTCTACTAAACTCCCTCGCAAAGTAGTAAAACCAGGAAGGACAGAAGCACGAGTTTTTGCTGAATTGATTTTCCCACTCAGCCCCATTGAATTGTTTTCTTACTTGTCCTTGAGGGGGTTCTGTCTTGACTGGGACATCAGGATCAAGCGGCACCTTTGGTTTCCTCCTTTGCCTCTTAGACGTCACATCTCTAGATCTTGTGCCAGGCGGGCCAGACAAAAGCTACAAGTTTTATAGACAAAACAAGACATCACCATCAGCTTAAGGAAAACAGTGAAGCACATCACAGCAACAAGAGTGTTTACCAACTTTTGCCTGATCTGAGACAGACAGGCCATGCAACATAGAGCTTATTCAATTACCAGTCATCAACGACTTAAAAATGCACCTGTGGCGACCTGAGCATGACCTTACCCCAGATGACTTTAGCTGCTTCTGCTGGTCAATCTTAATGAGTTGGACCTTGGCTTTCTTGAGGAGGTTGAACATTCTCTTATTTGCACCTGTGAGACGCATTCTCTGTGAGGTTCCCTTCTCCACAGACTCAGGACCGTCACCTTCAACACCTGCACCAAACTCCTGTCCCGACTGCAGCTTTCCTGTTGATAATAGTGACATATGCCAAGTTCTGGTCAGTTTCCTGTTTTTGCCATTGTGTTTGTGTAAACAATGAATGTATATACTGGCTAAAATGGTAAAGAATTATTTTGCATACCTGAGAGAGTTTTGGTAGCTTTTGTTTTCTCCTTCCCTCTTACGTCCTCCTCTTCGCCCGACTGAATTGCAAGGATCTTGGAGCTCATAGTCCTGACACACACAGAAACTTTTCTCACCACTCCCGGGGTATCAAGATCTTCTATCTTGAGCTTGGATTTACCCTTTTCTGTGTTTGTGTTCCGCTGTCTAAGACTAATGCTCATGACCTCATCATCGAGCCCTTCTGCTAAATCAATGGGAGGCGGAGGAGGTTTACTAGCACTATCCATCTCCACTGTCTTCCTGCTTCTGGGAAGTCCCGAGTGCAACTTCTTCAGCCTTTCATAGATCTTGAGGTGAGCCGTTTGTTTATTAAACTTGGGGTTCTTTCTCTTTTTTTGAGCAACCTGGAGGTCAGTAGATTGGTCTGGAGACATTTCAAATGGTTTGGATAAAAATATATTTTCATATTTGCTCTCTGGAGTTTTGTCCAGTGTATTTATCTCCTCGCTAGACTCTCCTGGAACATGCCACTTGAAACTGGGGTTCCTCAGAAGAGACCTCCTCTTTTCTATTTTTCCACATTTTTTCTCAGAAAACATGCTGTCAGTGATATCAGTGTTGTTATCAAGTTCCTGAGTTGAAAACAAATTGACATCCAATTGAGCTTCACTCAACATGTCCTCATCATCGACTGGCGGAACAGGAGATATTGCTCTGCCAGTGCCGTCATCTCTTCTCTTTCCTTGGCGCATTTGTACACCCAGTTGTAGACCCTTCTTTGGAGAGTTTCTTCGTGGTAAAACTGACATGCCAGCATCGTCCATGAATCTTTGAGGCGTCTTAATCACGCGTGAGGACCTGGCACTTACAACAGGCATGATGAAGTGCTTAATGTTTTTGACAAACTTTGATTTACCAGGCTGGGACTCTAGTACATCTGTTTGTGCTTCATCAACTAATGTGTCTGTTTCTTCCTGCTTCAAACTATTTTTGTCAAGCCCTATTCCTACAAGCTTTGATATGGTTTTAGATTGTGCTCTTGCTCTTTTAGACCCAATGAACTGAAGGCCTATCTGTCTTCTTTTGTACTTTTTATGTACTCCAATAAGTTTAGAGCTTGGGGCCGGTGTGGATGCTGCCACTGGAGTGGAAATTTCATTATCCTCTTCAACACCTGAAGTCTTCTGAGTTTCAGATAATTTAATTGAAGCAAACTTTCCGTCTCTGGTCCTGTGCCTATGTTTCTGTCGCTGTCCAATCAAATTTTTCCGCCTCTTTTTTCCTTGTTTGAATGATTTTCTTTGAAGACATGATGCTTTCTGATCACTTGCACAATGCTCTGATACCAAAGACTTTTGACTATCTATTAACTGCATGTCTGTTTCCTCTTTTACCACTGACTGAGCATCCTCCTCTCCCACTGATACAGTGTCCTTTTTTGCCTCTGTTTGGAGGCACTCTTTTGCTTCTGTCTGAATAACTTCTTTTACCACAGACTGAGTGTCTTCGTTTACCACAGACTGTGCCTCTGTAGGCTCAGCTGTAGCCAACTCCGTGTTCTGGGTAGTTTCAGAAAAGACAGACAGCTTCTTCGTCTGAACAGACCTCTTTTTCACTGAACGGTTCGCTCTACATCCTCTGGGTTTGGAAGGCACAGGCAATGGTTTGGTCTCCTCTGTTTGCTGTTCTACCTCACTGTTCTCCTTCTGTTGAGGAACTTGAGCAGGCACCAGTGAAGTATCATCAGAAATCTGTGAAGAATCTTCATCAGGAACTTGAGAAGAGTCTTTATTGGTTATCTGTGAGGAGTCTTCAGGCAAAACCTGGCAGGAGTCCTCAGGAAGAACATGAGCGGTGGAATCTTCAGTCAAAACCTGAGAAGAATCTTCAATGCACACCTGTTGAGTATCTTTATCATCTGGACTTGCTCTAGGCCGCCGCTTTTTTGTTGTCAATGGCTTCTGACTATTACACTTGGACTGTGGTATAGCAAGGTTTGACGCTCTTCTCCTTAGTCTTGTAGTTGGCATGACCTGTGTATCCAGAGTGCACGTGTTATCCTCGTTGTCTCCACTTAAATCTTTGATGACATCCTCTTTCTTTTCAGGCATAGGACTAACTTGCTGAATTAAAAACGATGGCTTTGAGCTTTTATGTTTACCAGGTGAGGAGACTTTCTTAATCTGAAGAGGTGGAATTTTCCCACAATCTGCTTTAGTGGTTTCTTGTTGGTGTTCAGTTACATGTTCCACCTCAACTTCCACATGCAAAGTGGACTTCTCCTCTAACGACATTTCAGTCTTGTCCTGGGAAGACATCTCATTATTATCCACATTAGAAATTTCTCGTGGGGTTGAATTATCTATTCTTGCTTTTTTATCTATCCCCTCCAAACAGTTAATGACACTGGTGTCAGAAAGTGTGGATTGAGACACTTCACTCATGCTCTTCTCTGTTACTTTGGTGTTTTCAGCACCCTGTATTTGGCTCTCTCTCTTCACTAAAGTTAAAGTCCATACAAATTTACTCCGTTTTTTCTTTCGATAATTCTTCCCATTAGACTGAGCATCATATTTTGGGTTTCTGATCCTAATCAGCTTCAGGCCTGGGACCCTCATGTCCTCACTTTTTAAAGGCAAACTGTCACTGGTTTCAACAGCTAGTTTATCCGGCTCTATAGATGCTGGATGAGTAATTTCTGGCACTGTAACGTCCTTATTTAGCCTCTTGCTTTGCCTGCGTCTATCATTTCTAGTCAAAGGTCTGGCCTCCTCTATTCTTGAAACTTCTAACACTGACTCTGCCGGACTGACTTCATTTGTCCTCCGATTATCTGGTTCAGTTGCACAGTCTGAGACACTTTTGGAGAGTGGATTAGTGACTCTACTGCTCCGACGGATCACTGTTTGATTCATGTCAGAATCTTGCTCTGTCAGTATTTCTTTCTGCTTGGGTTTCTTTGCATTTGTTGTTAGTTCTGTATTCCCACTTTCCTGTACAGTGTCAGGTTGGCCTTCAGATTTTCTTTCCTTTGATTTTTGGTCATCAACCTCAACTTTGACATGAGCTGGACAACCAGGTTCTGTGGTCTTTGAGGCAGATCTTCCACGCCTTCTTGCAGGTGCCGCTTCCCCTCCTTTGTCCTCTGTGCCATGTCGATGATCATGCGGTTCAGTTTTTAATTTGACATGAGCACTTGAAATCTGGTCACCTTGGATATCCTTAGCTTTAGGCTGATCCTGAAATCCTTTTATCTTCAACTTCTTCACAGATTTTTTATGAAGCTCCTTTACCTTTTTCACTTTCTTTTTGGCCACCAACTTAATAGTAATCCTTGGTGCTGCTGAGGAGGCTCCGCTTTTGGTGGACTGTCTCTCCGTAGTGTTTTTTCCTTTTGAACTCTTTCTGTTATCCTTTGCAGGCTCTGCTTCAGTAGATAAGCTGTGAACTTCCTGCGTGGATTTTACATCTTTTTCAGGATCTGGAGAGGTAAGAGCTGTCTCCACCATTGCAGTATCAAGTGGTAGCTTCTCACTTTGTCGTTTAGATTTTGTGTTGACAGGATCACCTATAAGACATAATACATCAAAGAAATAACACAGCAAAATCTCCAACTCTTTGAGAAGCAGAATTTGGCTAGAAAGTGATACCACTTTTGCATTATGTTTCATGCTTCGTGTGAATTTCAACCTGTGGGTTGTTCATACATCACATGTGATGTGTTTTTCATGTGTCATTCTTTACCTTTGGAAGGATGCTGTCGGGACCGTAAAGGTCCTTTGTAGCCTTTTTTCTCAGCTTCAAATCCTCTGAAGTCATCCCCCTAGAAGACAACAGCCAATCAGCAAATAAATGAACTTAACACTGCCTGTGCAGAAGCCTAGTAGTCCTAGACTAAAGATAATATTCAAATGTTTAATCTGTAGCATTCATTTCAAATTATGAGTGAAATATGAAACATGTCTGCTCCAGAGACTAAGCAAATATGCGGACATCAGATCATATGTACAATTCATTGTGAATGGATGGTAAAACACTTTCTTAGTAAAGAATCAATTCAGGTCCAGCATATTTATAAACCTGTCATTTCGTTAGGCAAAATAGTTGTCGTTATATATGACACACCTATGTTTGCACCAAACATAAAACAGGTTATGTTGCAGATTTCATAGCAATATCATTGACAGACCATGCACAATTATTTTCACTCTCTCCTCATTCAAACAAAACTTTATGGTTCATTCCATCTGACCAGCATCTCAGAAGAAACATCAGTGGGACCACAGCTGGGGAATTAAGGGAACTTCACGAACTTTTTCTTATATAGCTAAAGGTTATCTAGGCTATCCACCAGATCGTGCAAGGTCGGGTCTATCCCTCTGTGAAACACACATATGCAGTTAAAATGAATCAGCACTATGTAAAATAACTGAAAGGAGAGGTGGGTCTGGACTATTCCCTCCAATTATCTCACAGTTACTTATGCTTACATATACGACCTGAAAGCCTATAAACAACTACAACCGAGTACATAAGGATGAGACATAAACGACTAAATATAATGGTACAGAACTTCCAAATCTATCAACAGACAGTGCACGTCTTTATAACACTTGTGCACTACAATTTAAACCTGTCGCGCTAGGTTACATTAGCTAGGACTTAACGTTAGCCCTTCCCCCTCCAGCAGAATCGATTTAAACTCACTTCTGTTTGAAGACAAGTTAGCGTTAGCTTGCTAAACTCAAAACTTTATTGACCTAGAGTACTGATATCGCATTCAAGTTTAACTTACAAGTAGCTAGCATTCGTATCATAAGAGACAGGTGTGTTCTGCTTTACAGACTAGCCATGCAAATAGCACTACGCGCATCTGGACAGCGGATAAAAGGGGAACAGTTAGCGTTAGCCGCTGCACAGGATAGCCTTCCCCCTCTTTGTGTTCGCTACCATTAGCTGCTACTCTAGCTCATGATGACGAACGGGCCATGGATGAAATAATTACAATCCCTGTTTACAAACTGGCGTCCACGCAGACTGGCTGATTTTAAGCATCTTCCATTCATGTTATGTTCTAATATTAATATGCTTCAGACAAACAATTGCGAAAATAACGTTAGCATTACTTTACTGACTCCTCTACTATGTTGAATGCATTATGTTGTTGCGATCGTTCATTAAATGCAATGATTTGAAATGGAACAGGCGATCTGCCCTGTGCTAACGTTAGTTAGCATGTAATGTTAGCTTAACAAGCTTGGTGCTAATGTTAACGCTAGCTTAGCGAGAGATGTTGACATTTCTCCATAGCCCTAACGAGTCACAACATTGTGGACAGCACTCACACGGACACATGTATCGGTCACACAAAATGTCAGAAGATGAAATAAAGATACTAACTCCTGGTTCGGTTTGGGACCTCACCTCTTCACTCCCACTTGAGCTGTATCCAGCCTGGCCAAGGCTCTTGTGGTTCGCCTCTATCCCAAGTAAGCGCAAGTGAGACTGGTCTTCGTTTAACGAAAGGACCAGGTTTGTGGGCCTTGGGCCTCCGTTGGTCACATCATCGGCTTCTGCCCCTGATCGCCCGAGCTGCCATCGTTTCTCGGAGCGCAAACGACTGCGAGATGACCAAGGCCGACCGGGGAAACGACCCCTGGCCGTAGCGGTACCACCTTGGCCTCCTACGGCAGCCGCGGTTGCTGATCCGCATCCCGCTGCCGCCATCATTGCTTCAACAACAACACACACCGATAGCTAGCAGTTCGAGGAAAGACAAGAGGGAAGGCGCGAGATGGGAGGGGGAACCGCAATGCTGCACGGGAAATTGAGTTTATCACTATAAATGACAGACCTAGATTTGTGTTCGTTTTTATTGCAGTTGAGGTAAACTACATTCAGAGAATAAGCAAACATAGGCTGCATATTACATGAGGCAAACTTTTGCATCAGGCAAAAATATACCAAGATAACAGAAGAGAAGAGAAAAAAATAATCTCGAGAAAAGTACAATTTTACGGCATTATTATTTTTTTTTCGAGGTAATCCTTTTTTAATCGGGAAATGATATGAATAATACATAATAAAAAGGACGGCTTACCAGTTTAGTAGCCTAATCCACAACTTTTCTGCTGTTCTAGGAAGTGTGAGGTCCTTGTTTCTCGAGGAAAATCATCCTCAGCCTGCAGAGGTGTATATGTCTGTATAAGCAACAGCGGCGGTTTGTTTGAAATGAGTATTTACGTTAGACGAAATACAAACCCACAATGTACACTGTCTACGTGCCTTTGCTTTGAAGTGCCGTGCCTATCTGGACGCTGAAGACTCAATGACTTATCACCGATGTCGTGGCAAAGTCAACAAAAAACTATAATCTTTCTTAAAATAAGATGCCCTTCTCTACAATGTGTTATGGCTATGAATACATTTCCAGGAGTAACTGGACGACTGTGTCGCCAAGTGAAACAGAAAGCAAAAAATAATACATCCATAAAGAGACTTATTGTACATCAAGGGGGGAAATATGGAAAAATGACCACCCATTCGTTGAAATAGGCTGCTTACCAGCGCATGGCAAAAGGGTCTCTCTGTTGTGCGCGTGTTGTGTAGATAACGCGCACAATGTGGCGTCAGTACTTCCATCAGGAGCGTGCCCAGCAGCGAGCGCTGCTATTCTCTTCTTGAGCGCCGGTGAGCTTACGAACCTCGTACACATCATATGATTAAAACTAATTCCATCCTGCCTAAATTGTCCTCTCAAGTATTATCATCTGATAATTTCCGAACAAAAATGAACAGGATTGTTGAATCCCGTTCGCCAACTTTTCTGTTGTTTGAATGGTTGAAATAGTAAATGACATGTAATGACAAATTATTAAAACGACATTGCCTATTGCATCACAAAACCCCCAAATGCTCGAATGCATTAGAATGAGCGAATCCCCTTCCCATTGCACAAAGAACCCACTTCAGCAAATGACCAAATGAAATGCATAACAACCCGTGAAAGTAAACCTAGTCTGCAAAGGCAAATGTTTTACGCCCTTAATTTTCACGTTATGGAGCACTGTATGAGAAGATATTGTGCACATTTGCAGAACGATTTCTTGGCAGGTCTTTGGCTATAAACCCTGCCCTACCAGATCACATATCCTGTTGCACAGGACAAAGATGTCACACTGGAGTACTCTGGCTTTTGACGTTGTTCAAATGACAGGGGAACGCCATCCCTCCATAAACTGTACTCAAAGATCCCGCACGGTGGCAGTAGTTAGAATCGCTATTGTAAATAGGCTTGGAGGACTTGGACACTCAGAGTTCAAGACACATATAATTTGTAACACACAAAAACAATATTCCAGAGCACAAAACTGTGATCACATTGTGCGCGTTTCATAGTTCCAGAGCATTCAACATGCATAGTATTACAGCCTCTTTTGTACTAAATGAATAACTAGAACAATATTTGAAAGAAAACTGTAATGTGATCTGGTTGTATTAAACATCTACACCCATTGGAAGTACAGGGTCATGTAGGGGAGAGGGGGGTAAGATGAGCAAGTTTTTACTTCAAGTATTATTTTGACAAGGAAAAATGAGACTGAAATAAAACAAATGCTTCTTCCCATATTTCAGAAAAAAAGTGGTCCCTTGGCTTGGGGGGAGGGAGGGGGTTATGTACTTTACACTTTTGTCATATGGCTGGTTCTACTGCTGACATGTTGAAATGGAAGTCTCTTCATAAATGCATGGGCACATGACACATTGGTTATTACTGCCAGGATACAGGGGGTGGCTCATCTTACCCACTTACTCATCTTACCCCACTCTACCCATCATAGCACTATAGCTCAAACACTGTCATAATTAATTTCAGCTCTGTTGAAGCAAAACTGTCTTCAGCTTTAAGCAGCACATGTTCTACATGTCACAGTTTTGGGGGGTCATGTCAAAGTGATAAAACATAGGCAAATTACCTGTCATCAGCTGAAACTGTGTGGTGTTGCCATTTATGTAAAGGCTAGGGCTATATCACAGAGTCAATTTCATTATAAATGTAAGCTGAATACTAAGCTAAACTGGGTAAAGATTTAAAGAGTTGAATTTATTGCGAAAAGCACCTTGTGACACTGTCTTGAAAAGTTGCCCATCGCTGTGGATGTGCTGACATGTGTATATATGTGATCATGTGATGTAATCTATGTGCATGGTATAGGTCGTGCGTGTTTATGTATAGTGAATGTTGGTGATTATGTAATATGGTGTGATGTGTATGATGATAGGCCTACAGCCCTCTCAGGAATAGGCTACTAAGGACAAGCCTACATAAATAAATTTGACTTAATGGTGTTTTCAGTAATACAAAAGTTACTGATTACAAATAATACATGGTTGAATGTCGCCATGCACAACATAATGAAACTTTATTTTCTTTTACAACCACTAGGGTGCAGTATGGTGGCTTCCACCGTCTCTCACATCCACGGGACTGACAAAGCCAATTCAATATTTTGGCTTGTTCACAAAACCACAACCACCTTCAATTTCAACAGAGCATTTTTGGCTCTTCACAAGGCTATATACGACATCCATGCTATTTATCCGATGTCATTTCATTTCACCGGCCACTATTTATTGTAAGAACCATGGTAACGCGGAAGTAGAAGGTCTCTGGCAGCTGCATCAATTGCACAAGTAGAATACAATGCGAGTTCCTGGCTTGGTTCCTGGCTTTGGAAATTAGTGGTTCTTTTCCTTCAAAATATCAAGCAAGTGTACTGCTCTAAAACAACCAATTTTCACATTTTTATTTTATGAGGAAACAGATTTTTTAAATACTGCAATCTTTCATATGATAGCTTATATAATTTAAGTTTATTTTCACTACGATATGTTTATTTAGCGTTGTCACAGAAACTTTAGTATGAAAAGGCAAACCGGAAATTGCATTTGGGATGCCGCTGGCTTGATACTTGTCATTGTTTTGTCGATTTTAGTATCTGGTTCTCTTTTCGACAGTAACACAAAGTTGGCTCTTGGCTTTACAGTTATCAGGTAAGATATCCTAGATATCCTTTGATTTACCGCTTTCCCATTCCACACAAAACCGATAAAATATCTGTATCAAAGTGCTCTGTTTTGGCAGCGCAGTTGGTTAGTGCAAGCTAACGTTATGTTGCTAAGCTAATGCTAGGTATGTAAGGCTAACGTTCATGCTTAACGTTAAATTAAATCGTCCGACTAGGTGGGTCAGCGAGCAGCAGTGTTTTATGTGAGGATTTTATACTGTTTCCTCGTTTCAGTCATACCCAGTCCATAAGATTTAATTTTTGCATAATGTAGCGAAAAGTCGGTAGTGTCTTAGACATAGCTGTGTCCCCTTTCTCAGTAAAACTGATTTCTTTGGTTGGGTGTCACTACATGGTCCAGTCATGACTTGTTTTTTCTGTCTCCATAAAGGCCACAGACGTCACCATGAACCTGGAACGACTCCCCAATGAGGAGAAACTCAGTCTATGCAGAAAATATTATTTAGGTGAGAACAATTCAAAACTAATTATAGCATGCCAAGCGTGGATACAAACATTTCTTTCACCGTCCCTTTACAATTTCCGTAGATCTAGCGCAAACAGTGGAGCTCATCTCACCAGTCTCCATATTTAATCCATATATTAAGATGGGCAGAAAAGAAATCAGGCACATATTCAAAGTGGCTGCTCCTGGAATGTTTGAACAAGTTTTGTATCGCTTAGCCTAAATATTCATTAAGAAGTATTGTAAATAGTCCCTCAATCGTGATTTTCTCTCTCTTCCTCAGGGGGCTTTGCATTCCTTCCATTCCTCTGGCTGGTTAACGTTGTTTGGTTTTTCCGGGAGGCCTTTGTAAAGCCAGCCTACACTGAACAACTCCAGATTAAAACATGTGAGTATCAAAATTACTAGTGAAATACTATATGTTCGTATGAATTTACAAAACCTTCTGATACTTTATTTTCCACACAGGCAAATGTAATTTTTTTAAAAGCAATTAAATTGTAAATTGTGTAAAATGTATTTAGTGTCTGTAGTTAATTAGATGTGTTACACTAAAGAGCAGATCCAGCCCTAAAAGGACTAAATGATAATTCCAGTTATTTTCAACCATGGCCTTATGTTTGTAGGTTTTGTAGGTTTCATGATTTAGTCTCTTTCTTCGCTGTAGAGCTTCACATGCCCATCAACTGCAGGGAGCGCTCTCCTCCAATATATAGTACATTCATAGGATCAATCACCAGAAGTCACTGTTGAGCCTTTTGGAGGTGTTGTCAGCCTAATACACCGAAAGATTTGTGATGTGACAAACCCATTTGATAACCTCAGTGACATGTCATACTCTCTGACTGAACCCTGTATAATGTAGGTTAGCTGGCTGGTGAATGTAGCTGCCCCTCTGATGCACCTGTAGATTTATTATGGTATAGTCAGATGTTCGTGTCACCATCTTTAGGTTAGAGCATAATTCTTTTTGATGTGTCAATTGGGCTTCTGTATGAATACACATCCTGGATTATGGTACAAAGGATTGTAGCATTAAATCCTGAGTACTGATATGTGCTGGGAATTTTGGTAATATTGTCTATATAAAAAGGTGAAAAGGCTTGTGTGTTCAGTGTAACATTAAATAAGATCCCAGTCAGACTGGGTAAAAAAAACAAAATGCGCATAAATGTGTGCATGTGTGTGCAGTCTTAAGGACAAATTTGAGATGGTGAAGCCTTTTTGTTTCATATTTACTATGATGTGTGTCTTCACTTATGACTGCCAGCCTTTCAAATAGACCCAGACACACATAAATATGTTGGTGGGCAGTAGCATGGGTAGGCTTACTCAATGAAAATACATTCTTTTACATGAAAGTGCGCCAAACCACTTAGCTTCAGGATGAAAAAAAAAAGTTATCTCATTTTTATAGTAGTAAAGATACAAGACAGGTCATTTTGCCCCAAACACAACACAATGGTAGAGCCCTTAAATGGATCAGCAGGAGTAGAGCTGTAACAAAAACTTGCAAGACAGGTGCCTTTGAGCACTGGGCTTAGAACTACTGCGTTATGGTCAACATTTTACAATCAAAAAATAAAGGCTCAGATCATCTCCATATTAATTTGCACAAGAAGTTACACTTTTAGTTATTATGCTTTTCTTGTGCCGTACAAAGACAATATCAGATTATGTTGATGGGCTGGGGAACAAATGTTAAAAGTTTCGGTAAATAACAGCATAAGATATGTATTGATAAAGCCATAGAGCCATTGTTTCACTAGCATGTCTAATATTTCACTTTTTTGTCTTGTTTTCAGATGTAAAACGATCAGCCTTGGGGTTGCTATTATGGGTAGCAGTACTTACCACGTGGATAACCATTTTTCAGCACTTCAGAGCAGAGTGGGGAGAAGTGGCAGATTACCTCTCCTTCACAATTCCACTGGGCATTCCCTGAGACCTTTTTTGTTTGTTTGTTTTTACTCCAGATCTAATGAACATAACTAATGATCCACTCTAGGACCAAAGAATGTCCCATGAACTATATAGAGAAAAATGATTGTGGGTATCTTTGGGTTTGGAGCTAAATTTAACAACACAATTAACTGAAACATTGAACATTTTTATTTTATTTTTTAGTCACTTTGGGTTTTTTGTTTTTGTTTTTTTTTTAATAAGGCATTTGAGCAAGTTCAGATGGTCTTAGAGTAATGAAACTCATACAGTTGACAATGTTGATGATTACAATAGCTAACTTAAATGATCAAGCAGGACATACAGACCAAGATTTGGCAGGACAGCCAACAATCCTGTTTTTCTTTGGCTTAATAGACTTATAGATACTGCACCTTTTCTCAGAATGTTTTGTGTGAAAGGTCAATGTTTGTGTGTATGATGGTACACCCAAAAATGTTTTTTACCTGTGTATAATGACGAATAAAAAGTATTCATTAAGTTTCTCAGTTAATGTTTTGAATTCCTTTATTTGCTATGGCCATTTAGAACTTCTGGTGGACTGATGTCATTAGGACGAAACTGAAAACTACTCATGACAGGGGAGTACTTGGCTCAGAATATCATTATCTCATCAGGACTCATGAATCTGTGTGGTCTTTTGTTGGGAGATTGACTCAGTGTGCAATTTTGTCCACATATATTCCTAATACTTAATCACAGTAGAACTCCTCTAAATACTTCTGCACAATCACTTTGGCGCCTATTGTGAAACTCAATCCCTCTTCCCCACCATCCTATGGGTCACAGTCAGTGCCATTTTTAGTTGCTCTACCAAAAGCTTAAGTGACAGGCTCAACATAACTAACAGACAGAAAGCACATGTTCCCACCACACGCAACTCTGTTGGTACAGAGTCTGCCAAGAACAAGTGTCAGCAGGTAGGTTCATGATGCACTTTATAAAGCTGATTTATGAGGTGAGGTGTCCTGATACAGACTTAATAATATCCCAGATCATGATGACTAAACGGCCACTGAGATTAGGCCATCATCACACTTGGACAAAGTTAGATTGATAATGAATAATAATACTAGAATTTCTAATTAATTGTGTGTCGCAAGGTCAATCCAGTAGGCCTACTGAAATGCACACCGTGATACATAGTGCAATTTCTCTGACTTGATATTTTTGAAACATTCTTCAACTTCAGTGCAATAAAGTGCGTTAAAATTAAATGAACTGGAAGCAGTAGCAACTCTCAACTTGTACACCTACTGCTCCTATGAGAATTGTATTTTTATTTCAAAGTATATTAGAGAAAAATGGCTTATTATCACACGTGCTGTGGCATGTGATCACCAAGTCCCCGCTGTCACTGTCCGTCTGGCGTCAGCTCACGAATGTCAACATCGCTTCATCTTTGAACTTATTTTTGGATTGACCATCACGAACAGCCGAGCTTATTTATCCTTTGACAGGTCTAACTGCTGGTAAATATCTTATGATAAAAGGCGTGAGCGGGCAGTAGCAGCCTACAGTCGCCGCCGCACGAGGAATTCATTTTACAGTGCTGATATAAAACATTTTAGTTAAGCCTTTACTCTTCACAGTAATAGAGTTAATAAGCCTGCAACAGCTGCCCGCCGTCATAACAATGCGCTCTGATCCTATGGCACTGCCTGAATACCCAGGGGTACGCGTAACAGTCCGGAACATAACAGAACCAAGGTGCCCCGCTGTGGATTCCCGACTTATGTAACTCCAGTATAAAACAGAGACCTTAATAGGCACGTCAAGCAGTCAGAGGGAGAGGCGCGGGGAGTCACAGACAGACAGACGGGCGCACCGCTGGCACACACAAGAGATAACTGGCGCAGTTACAGGGGACAACCATCTTCTGCACGGTAAGGGAACTTATGTCACTCAGGACTTGACGCTATGACCCAAGGCAACCCCCCCGAGCATAAGAGCTCTCAGATACCCTGAAGGACCATCAGACCAGAGAAAGCAGCTGAAGTAGACAGAGTGATTTTCTGTAGCCTCAACTTCTTTCAAGTAAATCTTATTCTAATTTTTTCTCCCAATTAGATCTGAAATGGACTTCATTCTGCCTCACACTCTTCCGGCCGGTGGTATCCCATGGGAGAAAGTTTTGCCACCTCTTATTCCTCGGCTGAATGGAACATATGGAAAATATACTTGGACACCGGAATTGCTCATTCCAGAGAGCGACCACGCCAGCTCTGCAAAGGTAGGTTACATCAAAGATAATGTCTTTTTAAAGGTTATTTGCTTAGAAACACTGAATATTAAAGACCAGTACCCAAAATTTCATTTCACAATAGGCTCAATGAATTTCAGTGAAGATTCTATGTAAAGATTTTCCCCATAACACATTTAGTTGTGGAGCAACAATAACTTTGATATGTGGACTGATACTAACATTAAAGACATCAGTTAAATGCATAACCACCAATGGATTTTTTTAGGCATTTTGCTGTTACTATACCTACAGGCTATGGTAATGCTGATGTAATTTGCCTCATGTTGTAGGTACATTGCGACCCCAGTGGCTTTACAGTGGAGGTTGATGTTAAACTCTTCAATCCAGAAGACCTCATGGTGAAAGTGTCAGGAGACTTTGTAGAGGTGCAAGGAAAGCATGAAGAAAAAAAGGTTAGTATTCTGTCAGAGGGCCTACTAACATTATTTCTTGACTGTCTCACTCCAACAGCATGGCTATAAACTGTGTTAACCACTAAACATGTGTTCTGTGTGTTTCACACTGTTAATTAGAAGGATGGCCCTGGGTTGATGACACGACAGTTTAACCGCCGCTACCGAATCCCTGAGGGGGTGGACACCATGGCTTTGGAGTCAGCAGTCTCTCCGGATGGCATCCTCATCATATCTGCGCCTATGTTGCATACCAAGAGCTCCACATCCCTGGCTGAATTGCATTAATACCAAACAAGCCTTTTCCCGTCTCCACCACGCATGAAAACAGAAGCTGATATCAACATAAGGCATAAATAGAAACACTACTTTAGGCTTCACCAGTTGCAGTAACACTCCCACTAAGTGCCAAAACACACTTTTGTTATGTTCCTGGCACTGTTTTATATTCCCTGCACTCTGAGGTTTGTATATACTGTCCTGCAGTTACTCATCAATCTTAATGTTTCAAGGTACCACTCGCTGTAAATATTCTGTGTTCACAATTCAAAATGACATGTTTCATTTTGTTCAAGTTATGTGAAATGGACTATAACATGATTGTTATTGTTGTTGTGATTAACGATGCACACAGGCATATTTCCAAACTTTTTAATGTGGAAATATTTCTTCCTACAAATGCACTGGACATGTTTATTTATGTATAAAATTAAAAAAAAACTTTTTGGCTTCAACTGTCTGTTGCTGAAGTTCAAGCAACCTGTTTTTCCTCCTGGAATTCATCCAACATGAAGTCCACTTCACTGAAAGAAAAATGCATTATTTTGGTGAGACTTTAAATGCTGTACTTAGCTAAATCTTAGAAGTGCTACGCACAGCTAAAAAGATAACCTTCTATTAGCAATATTATCCCTGTAATATTCAACAACTTTTTTTTACTTGGTAAAGGCAACAAATAAGTGGAACCTATTTTAAATTGGCTAGCTGAGCAATTTTATTCATAGGTTAAAATTTTACCTAATTTGTTCCTTCACCCATTTTCTCTGTTTGCGAAGGACTTGTAGCAAAGGGTCATCTTCAAACTCCTTTTCATCTGAATCTGAACAAAAAACATAGTGTATACTATATAGGATAAACAGAGTAGAGAGGAGATACTAGATAGATATACTAGAAAACCCTTGGAATTCACTTTGAGAACACAAAGACCAAGTGATTGTTTCGTTCCAATTTAAAGTTAAATGGTTACAGAGTCAAGCTCATTGTACACAGATCTCCACGCCAAAAAATGTAGGTATATGACTGCAGTCTTTTACAACAGTCCACATAAAGCATATAGGGATCACAAATTTTACTAGTTCCCCATAGCAACAGCATGTTCCAGAAGTTTGGACCTGAAGAGCTTTGGAATGTTTGAATGCCAACTACAGCACAGAAAATATTCCCCATAATTAAACTAGGGGGTAAAGGTCAGTGCTCCCCACTGCTCTGCGCTCACCTTCAGCCTCCTGCAGCAGCTGTGAAATGACCTCCACTGGGTTCTGCGCACTGCCTGTAGGAACTGGGGACTGTGGAGGTGCAGAGGCAGTGTAAGGAACAGAGTCGGAGGAGGCAGGGGTCTTTGGTGCAGACGATGATTCCAGCGTTGGGAACAGTACTTCTGAAACTACCTGTCAAGATCCAATCAGAACACCTTATTTGTGACCTTACAGCTATTACATTGACATATCTTAAAATCAAATGACAATGTAAGTGTAAAGCATCTGCCATTTAATGTGAAATAATAAAACTCCAACAGAAAATATGAGCAGGATTTAAACAAAATGCATCAACCCGCACCACCTTCGATAACTTTCATCCTTTACTTACTGTACTTTTCATCTGATTGATGCTGACAAAAAAACTAAAAAAATCACTGTGACGTGTCTTTATGTGGTGTTATTCCTGGGTGTGGTCAACCTGACAGATCCGTCAGTTCTGTCAGGTTGACCATGCCGGAGGCGAGAGTCCCAGGTGTGAGAGAGCATGAATGCTCCTTCGTCCCGGTTCATAGATGTTTTCCCCCATTTTCTGATCTCAATGGCCTCCTTGATGAAACGTTTGTGTTTATTATTTTCTGATGTGATTATTCTTGTGTTGTCCCAGTCCATGATGTGGTTCTGTCGTCTGCAGTGGTCTGACATTGCAGACTTGAGGTTTTCCTGTTCTGCTTTCTGTTTTTCTGTCCTTGTGAGTCATCCTGCTGTTGCCTTTTCACACTCCTTCTGGTGTTCCTTTTTCGGATGTGTCGGATGTTTTCGAATTGTCTCCACGTCTGCGTAGCTGCTGTCGGATTTTTGTGCGCATTTGGATTTTTTGGATTGTTTGGATTTTTTTGGGGATTCTGTAATGATGGTGGCCACCATCATTACAGACGAGGAAGACAGACAGGAGGAGGAAGGACACATCAAAAAAGCACTACAGCACTTGCAGTACCCCACATAGACCATAAACAAGGGAAAGAAACAGGTGAAAAACAAAGAAAACAAACCGAAAGAACGAAAATCCAAACACGCACAAAAAACCGACAGCAGCTACACAAACGTGGTGACAATTCCATACATATAGAAAGCAGAACAGGAAAACCTCAAGTCAGCAATATCAGACCACTGCAGATGACAGAACCACATCATGGACTGGGACAACACAAGAATAATCACATCAGAAAACGGGGGAAAACATCTATGAACCAGGATGAAGGAGCATTCATGCTCTCTCACACTGGGGACTCTCTCGTCCGGAGACCAGCGGGTGGCGGGGGGCATGGTCAACCTGACAGAACTGACAGATCTGTCAGGTTGACCACACCCAGGAATAACACCACATAAAGACACGTCACAGCAATCAGCTGACGCCTCTGAGGAAGACTGCCGGTGTGCAGTCGAAACATGTCAGAGAATTTTTTTATTTTAATTTACAATACAGGATGAGATGTGAGGCAAACAAGTTGTTCATGACTTCCTTTGTGCTATTATAGTCGGCATTCGCCATTGTATTATTTGCAAGAATCAATATTAAAAGTATGTAAAGGACCAAAATAGACAAAGCTGATGCTAATGGATGCATTTTAACCCTTGAAGAAAATATATCTCATGGGTATCTGTTTAACACAGTCCTTTTTTAACATTTTTCTTTTCCAAAAAGCCCATTTATATTTTCCATTGGGATTTTGGACTATATGTCAAATAGTAGAGATGGTTATGCATGTCATCTTGCATCATATGCAAAATGAAATTTGCCACTAACTGCCTCTATGGCACGTGTACTAAAGAGTCCTTGCCCATGTTTAGTGTTATTCTAGCATGGATAACAGCAAGTTTCCCTTATTCACATGGCAGCCTATTTGATTTGCGTCATACTCAGGGTGGTAAGCACATTAGATATGATAAGAATGCCACATCAGTGCTTGTGTCCTTGGTGAGAACGTTCTTCCCAAGTAAGCTTGGAGGGAACAAACTTCTTCATGTCGGGAACACACGGAACACATACTTAAGAGTCTGAGATGGGCTGTGTGCTTAAGGTCACTCCATAAATTAATACACACAGCTGTTTATTTTCCAAAAGAACACTGAAGACAGGAGGCAGATAAAAACACCAGAGGCTTTCTTACCAAAAGAGGATGCATCAGATTGTGACTTGGCCGAGAACAAAGCATCACATCCAGAGTACCAGCACAGCCCAACTCAAGCTCTAAAGATGGATTTTCTGTGCTCACATTCTTTATAAGTTTCTTTATGAGTTTGTTTTCCCAAAGACAACTTGGGTAGAATATTCTCTAAAAGGATAAATGCAACGACATATAATTCTTGGATTTCATGACAACCCAAAAGTCACCATGGGTAATTCCCAAATTCAAGAATTCCAAGTCCCAAGAACTAATCAATTAGTACACCAAAAATGCTGCTGGCATGCCTCAAGCTGTTCACACACCCTTTGTGCAACCACCATCTTCACTTGCATTTACCAGTCTCCATATCACTGACAAACCTAATTTCTGTTTATCCCAGGGTAATTCAGCCAGCAGAATCTCCCCACTTAGGCACTGAACCAAAGACAAAGCAAAAATATCTGAACAAGCTACACCTACAAGCTTAAGAGGCCATGACTGGCATATGCACATTTCAGATTGTGCAAGATGTTCAACATTATGAAGCATGGTAACGCTTCACGGAACTGAACTCAGTGAGAGAGCATGCCCAAGATGATGTAATCTGTGCAATAGCTGCAATATTAAACACTGTGGATGGCACTGCAGTTTGGCAGACGGCCCTCCATCAACAAATGCCTGCACAACAAGGGACAGTGCAAGAAACATTCATCCCATGGTTTGCTGTCTATCTGCGTTTATATGCAGCTTGTCTGAGTCAACCCACATAAACAGCACAAAGGCATGTAAAAATATGAGCTTGCAGTTTGTATATGTTCTGACCTGTCCTAAGGCACTGTGGATTGGAGAAGGTGGTGGTGCACAATCGCCAGTACAGCTCTCCCTGGAAAACCCCGGACATCTCTCCTTTGGACCTGCATCTCTGCTGGCCGGCTGCTCTGTCCATGGTGTGACCTTTTTGGGACCTCTGCTGGGACGTGAAGAGTTCCTGTTTGCATAGTTGGGTCCTTCAGCATGGACACCATCCCCAATATGTCTGCTAAATGAATGAACAAATGAAAGAATGAATAGAATAGTAAATAAATACAGCATATAGGCAGTGTGCATGTTTATCAGAAGACTGCACCTAGCTGGTTTCCTCTGCTTTCTGATGGGCATTGCCGTCCTCTTCTCATTCTTCTCCGACTCCTCTGTTCGTGCTTTCTCCTTGTTATTCCTCCCAGCTCTCCTGTGATGAAAAGGGCGCTCTTCTTCTGTTGTTCTGGATGAAGCAGGTGGTGGGGATGACATATGTTTACGACAGAGTTCTTCAGTGGATGCTGAAGAGCCCATATTTGTTGAGTTTCCCGCGACTTGCTGGGTTTTTGGGGGAGCAACTTTGGTGTGCAAACCACCTAGCTGTTGCGTGGTATGATGTGATGAATGTGTGGGGCAGGGCAAGACATCACAGAGGAGATGCATGTGGGCAGGTATTCGAGCGCCACTTTGTAGCGGGGAGACTAAAGGGCTGGAGACAGGAAAAAGAAGGGGGGGAGATGGAGCTGTTGCTGGGGGACATAGTCCATGGGCTTCCTTGGTGTCTGGTTGGGGAACAGTGATGAATGAGGGGGTAACTCCATGTGAGGGTTCAGGAGGTTGAACACTCTGTTGTTAAAAGCAATATAGAGGGAAGGGAGATGAAAAGTCACTCGATAAATCTTGAATACTCAAAATATTCACCTGTTAAACAGACTATAAATGGTACATGTATGACTTCTACCTTGTGAGGCTGCCCGCTGTCTAAAGGCTGGTGAAAACTGGGGCTCTGCCAGCTGAAAGTGGAGCGGCGAAGACTGGAGTAGTCCTGCGACGGCGGCCACTCCCTGGCTTTCTCCATCTTCCTCCTCAAACGCCACTGGAACAGAATGTCCTCTTCTGGGCGTGCGCGGGGTACCAGAGAAGTCGTTGACTTTTGGGAGGGGCCGGCTGAACTTGAGTTCACTGCAGCTTAACAGATATTGCACAACGCTGTCACAGCAGCTTCAAACATGAAGTTAAGAATAAAAGCACAATCCTCTAAATCATGTGAAACAGGTCATGACCTTGAATAAGTTTCTGCTAAAAGAGCACAGCAAAAATCCGTCTCAGCAACTAATTGCATTCCACTACACAACTCTTAGCTTACCGGTAGTTGGTTCCATTAGACTAGGAATGAAAGGTTTTCGCACTGGTTCATCAACACTGACTGGGGAGGAGAAATCTGAGCATCCTAGGCCCTCTGAGCTGATGGGGATAGACTCATCACTGGCAGACATTGATTGATGATTAAAAAAAAAAAAAGGCAAAAGGTTACATAATTAAAGGATTTGAATTAACGTATCACTAGTGTGACTCACTTGTCATCCTACCTTTGTTGCAAAAGTCTGCTGGCCCTCTCCTGTAGCTGCAGTATTTCAGTGTCATCAATGTCTCCTTGGGAGGTGTCTGACAGAACCTGAGGATCATAAAGAGGACACAAACAGGACACAAAATAAACTCCCATTTTGCAACCTCAAATCTTTCCATGAACCTACATAGAGAACAATCACATTATTGTGTAAATGTATCAAATCTAGTTTCTATCATGTGTATGCAGTTAGGAAAAATTATGTAAAATTCAAGTTGTTTTAATGGCAAATTAGTCAACTTGCCTCATTTTTTTCTAACAAGTGTGCTGTAGTTCTCTTGTAATTTTAGCCACAGTAAATTTGACAGCAGATTGAACAAACCATAAATGTATCAAACATGGTTGCATAAACAATGGTTTCCCAAGCCTTAAAATAAACATACAGCGTCACAGATGGACATGTGGTGTGCTGGTGGAATGCAAATATTTATGAGCACACTTCGTCTCAATAAGGTGTCGCTTCTTCTTAATAGTACTCTGGAGACATCCTGGTTTCTGGGCACTCACACAAACTTGGCATAAACCAGTGCATGGACCATATAATTAATTGCAACAGCATAAGCAAAACAATAAATAAATGTTCGGGGAGAATATTGGCATCTTTGACTTTCTGTTACCCTCCACATGGAAGAAACTGACTTTATTAGTCAAATCTGAATTGTCGTTTCCCTGTATGTTACAGATATGTCTTATGATGTCTGTTCTATGGAGAAAGAAAACATACTTAATACAGCAGTAAGGCCATATTTTGCCCCATTCCCAGTTACTTAATTCAAAAATGCACTGACACTATAGGATCCTCTGCACGTGGAGGGGCTACTGCCATGTTGAAACTGTCCAACTGGACTGAGGATGACACGTGTGTGTCCGTCTTTGAGAGGTAGGATAACATCTGTTTTGAAAAAGAGAATACAATGAGAGACATTATCAAAAACAGGTGTCTCCTCAATTATTTGTTACAAGTTGATGATATTTAGTACCCATTATACTGAAATAAGCTTCCAGAAAGTGAGAACACACCTTTGTCTGAGGTTTGAGTTGGTGTTGAACTGGGGGGTAAAGATGATGGCGACATCCACCAGAAAGGCATTTGCTGCCGTTCTTCTCGACTCTGTGGTTGACCATAGCGAAACCGTTCTATGTACCTTGGAGAGCAGTGAGTGTTACACAGAGTCATTCAAAAAGTAAAATTAATTGCCAAATAACCAATACCACTGAATTTAGCTTACAGCCAGTTATCATGAGAGCAAGTCATGCATTCTACAATGCAAGTTTTCAAGTTTTTGTTGAAAAAATGTTCCAGCTGTGTTGTCGTGTTATGGACAGGAAATAATACAAGTAATGCTACTTTGGAACTATAATTTCAATATGGGCAAAGCCACACAAAAATAAATTATTTGAGGTTCTTTTGATGAAAAGCAATCACTCTCTATACTGTCAAACATTACATATTTCCCATCATACAGAATTAAAACTGAATAATTATTGCACAACGACTGAATGTTTACTGCTGTACTGTCACGAAAAGTGAAGTGTACTTTGCAAACACTGAATCCTGTTGATCTCCTTCTTCAAAAGACACCATGGATTTTCCTGCTCGTGCAGACTGTTTGGGTGTCTCCATGTTAGTAGAGGCTTTAATGTCAGATGGAGAAGATCCAAGTTCAGTTGAGGGCCAGGACTCTGAAAACGTGGGCTGTCCATCCGTGGTGGGATGGACACTGGTAAAAAGTTGGTGAGGTTTCCTAAGAAGGTGCTGCTCATCTGGGCTCAAGGAGTGCTGGTTTGAACGCACAGGACTCAGAGTCTGCAGAAACCAATGAATGATGTTTGAGCAAAATAAAATGGATCCTGACGTAACAAATTCACTTTAAAACATACTGTTTGTCTCTTTTTCTTTGACAGGCACTGGATACGTGAAGGGTGGTAGTGTGTCTTCCCCAGTGAAGATGCTGGTGGGAAGGGATTCTGCTTTGTAAACACGGCACCACTGTAAAAACAATCGTATTAAGACCACAGTGACTTTTGTTTAGGATACCATTTATGAGTGAACATCAATTCCTACCTGGATTTCATAACCGCTTCAAGATATCAGAGATGATTCATAATAGCATGTAGGACGAGACGTGCATGTAGGGTAGGTTTGATTAATCCGCTGGATGATTTAGATACACAAGCAATGCGATACCACATTGTCCACCCGCCTTCCGGGTTGGCTTGGTTTAGTCTGTTACCATGGAATCAAACGCCACACGTTTCCCACAGGATACGACTTGAGATTTTGCAGGAAATTTCGGCTGCATGAAATCCGGGTAGCCTAAAGTCCACTGTGCTGTCGAAAACTAAGTTTCCGTTTACTTTCTATGACAAACACAGCTTTACTGACATAACCAGAGGGCTGCATCGCTCTGTTTACGAGTGACCCTTGTAGTAGCCACTAAAAGAAATATAGCCAATGAGCACTGAGTTTGGTATGAAGGACATAATGTTTACCCAATCACGAAGAAGAGCCTCGTTCGGTTACCACCAATCTGTAACTAGAAAATCAGCAGCGCGCGGAAGAGGAAAGTCTACAAAAGGCTGCCTACTGGTCAAAACAAAGCTAACTTAGCGAGGTTAATTTTAGCTAGCAAGTCAAATATCCTAATAATAATCCTAAAAACAGCGAGTCTATATCGCTATCAATTGTATGGAAGTCGTCAAAAGTTAGTACTTGTCAATTGATTGTAAAATTAGGTCGTTTTTTAGTTCACGTTACGTTTGTGAGCTAACGGTTATCTGTCAGTTTAAGCTAAATCGAAACAGGCTAACTTAGCTAGTTGTAAACGTTGTCACCTAATCTTAGCTAGCCAACGTTAGCAAGCAAACGTTCTTAAGGTAGTTTTGTAGCATTTCTATCTTAGAGGGAGAAGTAAGTTTATGTTAGTAACGTTAACCTTGTTATCAGCCTAACTCATAACGCACTGTGCGAGTTGGTTGTCAACACGTTAACTTGCGTGTGGTTATATAACTTAGAGTGATTTGATTACGTGGGGAGTTAATAGGTGGAGAGATCATCATGCACCACGTCAAGATCAAGACCGAAA
>OMLF01036313.1:16167-40573 GCA_900302615.1 Holocentrus rufus | reverse complement strand
GGGAAGACTGTAGCCTGTGTAAGCACGCCGATGCCAAGTACCAGTGTGTGTGGTGTGCCACCACACACACCTGTGTTTACCGGGAGCTTTGCCCATCACCGGAGCCGGCACAGTGCCCCAACCCCACCATTACTGATGTAAGTCATGGAAACCAGCACATCCCCCACCACTCACACACTCACACACACACACACACATACACACACATTTTGTTGTCTTGTGCTTGTCTGCTGTGAGAGATGTGTATTTGGTGTGTGTTTTAACCATCTGATGTGTCTAATAGGCCGTAGGATTTTCATTAGGTCCTTGCTGAGCTGCCATGTTGAAACACCTGTGGTGATAACCTGTGTAAATCAGCAGGAGCTCCCTACTGATGCTAGCTTCACCACAATCACATTGGAAGATCGCCTTTCCGTTTCACATTTGTCTGCAGTTCAGACTGTAGAGGAGTTGGGTCTAGCTAAAACAAGATTCATTTCAAGCTCCCCGCTTTCCTGATGAGTTTTTGTCGGAGCTCTTCATTGCAAAATGGCTGAATTTTTGTTAAAAATGTAGTGACATTGTAGCAGGCCTTGCTAAAAGTAATGTTAACATGTAGTGAGCTTTTATTGGTGATATGATTTTTTTCATCGATGCCCACAGCTGGGAAGCATCTGTTTCACTTGAAAAAAACCCTTAAAAATAGCAAAGAAAATGAGTGTGCTGCCCTCAGACAATGAGGAACATGCAGGGACAAAGTTGATAGAAAGTATTGCAAATATCGTAGAAAATAGGTGGCTATAAAATCACTGCGTGAGACAAGGAGTTCTGTTTTCAAGGTGTTTCGTAGTCTGTTGCACCCATAAGATGCACAATAGCAGATTTCATTGATTTCACATTTCTCAGTGGTCCACATTGCCTGCAGAAGTGTTCGGCTTAGCTAATAGAAGATTCATTTCAAGCCCCCTGCCTTCCTGATGAGTTTTTGCATTTTGTATGTTGGACCGCTTTGTTGTAAATGGGCTTATTCTTCACAGAGGATGGTAACGATGGTGCAGTAGGCCGTGCTAAGTGTGTGTTTGCAGTAATCTAAGTTGTCAACTTGTAGGGAGCTGTTTGGTGGTTTTAGAGCCGACAACAAACAAAGAAATAAATAAAAATCAAAATATGCATTATAGAGACAACATAATAAAAAGTATGGCAAATATCATAGAAAATCGATACATCATGGCTTTAAAAGCAGGACAAGAAATTGTGTTTTCAAAGTGCTTTGCAGTTTGTTCTATTTATAAAGTGCACAGCACCAAGTTCAGAATCCCAGTCTAATTAGTCCTGTGTTCTGGTTGTATTTGTTACCAGATACAAATGACAACAGAGACTTGAGATACAGGGGAAGCTAGAGTCTTATACATAAATACATTGCAGTGTGTTTCCCCTCGGCTTGTTAGAGAAGACTGTAATGTATGTTTTGTAATAAAAGGCACAGCTCGGTGGCAAACTGCCGTCAAAGGATTCAAAGGAATAAGTGAAGAGGAGCTGTCACACGGCAGACTGCGCCTTTTGAAATGTACTTATTTGTCTGATTGTTCACAGATTACAAAAAAAATATGAAAGGAGGCATGGAAAGTACACAGGTGCAAAGAAAAGACCAAGGACCTTAGAACAGCTCATCCTATGTCTTCCAAGAAACCTGTTTGTGCAAAAAGACAAAAAGTAGGCAGATAAATATTACAATACAGAGGAATGGTATAGTATTATCTGTATGTCAACTGCCAGGCAGCTTAGTGCTTCCTTATAACATGTCTGCTTTTCATAATTATGTAGCTGAATTTGGGTGGAAAAGGCAATAAATTGGGTGAAATGCTCTCCCTTCAGTTAAGGAGAAGACAAGCCTTAGGGGAAAGCAGAGAGCGTGTAAAAGAAGTAAAGCACATTATGTTACTGTGAAGCATGTGAGTCCAAATTGGTGACAAGTGTGGAAACTTTTGGCGTGGTTGGCAAATTGCTGAATAGGTTTGCCACACCTCTGTTTTATAGGCTAGTTGAACAGGTTATTATCCCTACCAAGTGTCAGAATTATTATTAATAGCTTGTATTTCATGTATTGGTTTATGTAAGTGTATTTTTGGATGTGGTAAACATTAACGTTGCTTCATTACCGTTAGCTAGAGCTGGGCTTTATGCTAGGCTATATGCAGCTGCTGGACAGACTCCTGAAGTTTTGAGACCAAAAACAAAGACAAAGTAAGTGTAAGTTTTTATGTATAAAGTCAAATCTCTGTCACTGATAAAGTTCAAACAGCAGAGGTATAGTTGTTAATAGAGGGATTTTCTATGCCTGTCTCATTGACTTCAATGCTAGTGGCGCCAAAGTTTGGCACCAATGCAAATTTGGAATGCTGTTATGTCTTTTCCGTCTTTTATGCGCTCCTTGGGGGAAAACTGTTTTTCAAGAAACTAAAAATCGTGACGAATTAATGTGACACATATTGACGACCCTGAGGGCAAAATTGTAGAATAAGGATAGCTTCACCAAATTGATGAAACAAGCATGCCATAGTTCACACAGTGGCCATGTTTAATTTACGTCATACAAACGTTACACAGAGTTCAGGAGGGTCCAGCAGCTGGAAAAGGACAATAAATAAAAATAAAATAAATACCATTATTCCATAATGTTAGCTAATACCTTATGTTTAATCTTCTATCCATAGAAGTGGAATTCTTGTTAATAGTTATAGCATTAATAGCATTAATAGCATTAATTGTCCTTTATCTGTAGTATTAATTACATGCTGACAATGTTCTTCATATGCATAGTTGCATATGAAGAACATTAACATATGAAGAACAGTTGCTTTCTGCTAGCTAAATGGTCTTCGTTAGCTAACACTAATATTTTACTTGAGCTGGTTAAAACGTGTACTGTTAAAACTCATTATCAGTTACAGCACACATAAGTACGTAGAAGTTAATACATACAGCTTATTTAGTTAGTCAGAGTTGGATTTTGAAGTAAATCTAATTTTACATACATAAAGTAGCTTTAGTGCCAAAATTAGCTCACATTATGGCTCCACACAGATAGACTGATATAAATTTGAACACGACATTATTTGATTTGCATGCATCTTTTTTTTTGTGTTCCAACAGCGATGCTGGTCACAGGATGCATGCACCCGTGACTATATGTACACTAAATGTATACCATCATTACACACTCATGCTACACACACACAGACACACACACTGGAAGTGGTTAGGTCAAAGGAAGGGAATGAAATAAGATAATAAATGAATGTTTTAAACATGGCTGTATTATGACAAGCAAAGAAGTTGTTTGGATTTTATCTCCTGCTCTGTTTTCTCCCTCTGCCGCTGTCTGTCTCTGCCACTTGGGCAATCTCCTGTCTCACTCACACACACACACACACACACACACACACACACAAACACACACACACGGACATGGAACAGAGCTGCTGGAGCTATTTAAACTACTGAGAAATATGTCTGTGTACAACATGAAATAACACACACATTAGTGTATTTATATACACACATTTACTACCAGTTAGTGCGTGTATATAAATACATGTAGACACACACATACAGTCCTACACACTGAATAACCTCACCTTTGGCTGCATTAGAGTATGATATGACTTTCTTGTGTTTGCCTGTGTGTGTGTGTGTGTGTGTGTGTGAAGGGACTCGGGTCTCAGTGGTACACCCAGGATAAATAAAGGATGAATAAAATCCCTCCATCTCTTTCCCTCACTCCCTGGATAGTTAAAAACATCAGCTCCACTGGTTCCCTCTCCCAGGTCGTCTACAGAAGCTTCTCTCCATGCTATTCCAACATCATTTTTAGAAATCCAACCTGTGCTGTCTCCAGTATCATTTTAACAATTCATCTTATTCGCTAGATCCAACCACTTTTCACAGTCAGACAGTTTCTGAATCACTCCCATTTTCTGCAGTGTCCATTCTGCTTTCCCATATTGTTTTTGTTATTCATCCTCCTTTACCCAGCATCATTTTCAGAGTGTATCCTATTTTTTCCGGAAGATCAATCATTTGTTGCAGCCCTGTCTAAACTTTCTCTGGTTAACACCTACCGCAGTACCAACTGTTGAGTTTGCTTTGGTGAAAACACAGAGAGCAGAGCATTAAAGCAAAATTAACTTGGTTCGAGTGTTGCTTGTATACTTCCTGGATGTGATGTGAGTCCACATGCTGGTGAAATATCTTCATTAGTTGCTCAGTGCTCCCTTGGGCTGCTAGTCCTCTTCATTCTCTTCCATAGCGCGGCAAAAACAAGTCGCACTTTTTGAGTCAATTAAACAGCTCTCTCCTTGTTATTTTCCAACTTCAACTGGAAAGTAGATCCGGCAGTTAGTGTCTGCAGGAAACCTCCGCGTAATAAACTGTGTGCAAGAAAAACGACCTGATAGTATTTTCACTAATAATTTTAATCATTAATGAAAAAAATATATAAGATATACTGTCATAAAATATGAAATGGGTGGCGGGACTAGTTGTTTTTTTTATATGACCTAATCTGCTTTGTTAGCATTTGTTTATGTGCTAAAAGTGTTCTTTTGGAACCTGTTTTCCCACATTATGGAAGTGAATGGAGAGATACAAATCCAGTATTCTGGATTAGCAGCCCAGGAGAGCACAGAAGGACTAATGAGGATATTTCACCACCATGTGGACTCAGATCCCGCCCAGGAACTTTACAACCCAGCACTCTACCAAAATTCATCTTTAAATATGCAAGTTAACCAGTTATTGCAAATTACTCAATCTGATTTGAGCCACATTGAAAGGTAGTAGATATGATAGATTCTTGAAAATATAGTTTACTTCAGCTCTCAGATATTATTGTTGTGCCATATTGGAAGCAGTAGAATGACATCTTGGTGCTACAAATGTGAAGAGTTCACATGCTTCCAACAGCTGTCAAGTCCCGTTTATTCCCCTATGATAAGAACACAGCTTTGACCAGCGAGGTGCACCTTTCCTTTTAGAAATGTTCAAGTTAGTACATCAGACAGGCTGCATTTCTCACACCTCACTGTCTTCTCCCCTCCTCACCCAGATCATCCCTCGCTTCGGCCCTCTGAACGGCCGGATCTCAGTGACCATCAAAGGCTCCAACCTGGGGATAAAGAAGGAAGACGTGAAGAAGATCACAGTGGCTGGAGTGGACTGTGTTCACCAGGAGGACAGATACTCTGTCTCCACAAGGTAATCTGAAGGAATAAAGAATTCCAGCTAAGCACGCACAGCCGCTATCTCAGTAACAGGTGCAGGAACTGAAGCAAAGGCAACTAGTGAAAAATGTATAAAGCCTGCAACACCGCTGAATGCTCCCAAGGGAATTTATTCTCTCACCAACGTGATGTTCAGAGCTAAAACAGCTCTTCGCCAGACTGGTGAGAGAATCACTTTCCTTGGGAGTATTCAACGGTGTTGCGGACTTCATACATTTGTCACAGTCTGCAGGAATAACACTGCACTGGCTATTGTCCCTTTCGTTCAGATCTTATTCAGTCTCTGTCCCTGGCAGGAAGGCTCTGAGTCTCCCTGCTGCCATCAATAAACCGCTTTATACAGAATATTACACCTTCTTGTTTGAGCACTAGCTTACTTTTAACTGAGGAGAAACAAATTATGATCCCAGTCGTAATAGTAAGCACTGCTTGCCACAGTGTTTGTTGTTAGCATCTAAATGTACCTCATTCTGGGTCAGACTAAGTGAAACAAGTCAAAGCAGATGTTTCCACTAGCCAGTTTTATATGGGAGTAAACCAGGCATCCATTCATCCATCTCTCTCTCTCTTTCTCTCTCCCTCTCTCTCCGTCCACAGTGTGGTGTGTGAGATCGGCCCAGCGAGGCCGGCACCCCCGTTTGACCTCCCATCCGACTTTAACCACGGAGCGGTGGAAGTGGAGGTGGAAGGCGGGAGGAGAGGGAGATCTGAAGTCATCTTTACCTATAGGGTAGGTGCACATACACATTATACCGTCTGTGCTGGCAGACTCACACATTTGTGTATTCATGTATGCACACACACCCTTGGCCTAGAAGTATTTATAAGCACGTATCCTTTCCATTAGGGGCTTTGTTTCACCTTGCCCCAGGTTTGACAAATTCAGTCAGTCTGCCTGCCAGACTCATGAAAACTGTTCCAACTCATTCATAAAGGAAAGCAGCTTTGCTTTTTGCACACAAATACATACACACACACACACATACATCTGGGTATCTGAATTTTTGGTTTAAAAGAAATTCAGTTTGATTCACAAATTACTAATTGGCAATTCAATTTGAGAACATTTTTTTCTTTTTAGGGGAACTATTCAGTTCGATTTGAGGGTGTAAATGTTTTTTGTTTTTTTTAAGAATCGTAAATGCATTGCAATGCAGTTCAAAGCATTTCTTATGGATTCAGGCCAAAGTCAGGGCAAATCTGTCAGTGAATTACTTTAAGCAGATTGACGCAGCAAAATTCATAATAAACTGCAATGAATGAGTCATTACACTGCTTTGCTTTTTCTACCCATTCACAGCTTTTATTTTTTCAGAAATAGACTTTATTCTGGTACTTAAATTGGTCTTAAATTCAATTCCATGTAGGACTGAAAAGGTCTCAAAAGTCAATGGAAAAAGTCAGTGTATCTATTTTCTATGTCACCGCTACTTCCAGCCCAAGAGATCGTATCCTTAAGATAGTAGAAGATTTATCACATGTAAGTAAAAACACGCATGCTCATGCCCTCCACGTTCCTCCAGTCGGTGGAGGGAAATGAATTCCCTGAAGAAGACTCTATGGAGGTAGGGAGTAAAAATATCCATCACATACAAATTCACCACTGCAGATATTCTGCTCAGCTCTCACCAGTTCCCACACACGCCACACACAGAGAGAGACAGAGACAAATACGATCAAAATAACTCAGATATGTTCAGCAACTGCTTATCCGCTGTCTGGTTTCTCCCACAACGCTCAATTACTTTTTTTTAATCATCTTGCACACTTTCATATTTACACTTGCTTCTTTATTGAGCTGCTGAAATAGGCAAGTTGGAGACAGCTGCTAGATACATGCGACCAAAATGACTGGTTTACCACAGCAGCAGCACATCTCTGTCTGTATACTGGTCTGTTTACTGTCCCACAGTGAGCAGATATAGTCTTGACTGGTTTGTCTTAAAAGAATACTTCAACGTTTTGAGCAAAATGCCCTTTTTCCGACACAGATTGAAACAAGATGTTTGATACTATTTTCACCTCTGTACGTCCACTGGTTCTGTTCCTAAGGGTAGCATTTGTGTTAGCTTATCATAAAGAATTGATGTCTACAGGAGTCATTAGCCTAGCCTAGTGAAAAAGTAAATCTTACAGCAACTCTGAAACAGGATACATTGTGTAAATAAGACAGCTTCATAGTTGTTATAAGGTTTATTTTTCACTTTGATGGGGCTAGGCTAATGACTCCTGTAAACTTCAAGTCTTCATGCTAAGCTAGAACAAAATGCTAACCATCGGCGCTGAAGCAGTGGGCATACAGAGGTGAAAATGGTATCAAGCATCTTGTCTCAGTCTGGGTAAGTTGGGAAAAGGATATTTTGCTCAAAATGTTGGAGTATTCCTTTAATATAAAAATAGACCAATAGAAAACAGTTTAGTTTTTGCACACTAACAGACAAACAGTCATAATGTGGCCCTGCAGCAACAAATGACTGATATCATTTTGAAATGTAATAAAATGGTGCTCTAAATGGGTCCAATATGTAATAAAACCTAATGACTTTCTCATAATTTATTACGTTATTACATTGACCAGCAGTTGTTACATTACAAGAGATTTATTTTTTAATTATTGCAATATGTGCGAGGATATTACAACATTATCTGACAGTTTATTACTTTAAGAGGTTCATTTTCAGCATTCTCTTGGTCCTTTAAGGTCACCAGGCTTTTGATTGCCCTGCCTGATGAGATTAGATTGGCTGTCGTCTTAAAATCACATCCCTTTCCCCCCATTTGAAGGCCTTTTCATAATTTCTCTTGCAGGATTTATGTTCAGATATTTAATTTAATTTAATTTTATTGTTAATTTTGCTGTTTTTGGTCTTTTTTCAACTGAGCACTTATGTTTTGAAAAGTGCTTAATAAATTGTTAATTATTCTAAAGTTCATATTTTTAATAACAGATACATTACCAGTTGCCACAGGCCCCTTCTACTTTGTCTGATTTTCCCAGATAGATTGACTTGCTCAACTTTTAATTAGTTGTAGCTTCTAGTGAATTTCTTGGGTGCTAATTGTATTGTTTTGTTTGTATGACTGCCAAAATCTAAAATTGTTGAAGAACCTCTTAGTCACTCAGACCGAATAATGTATTGCAGTAGCTGCTACCTTCTGTGCCGCTCTGTTTTGTCTGTGTATAGCTTCCAAACAAGCAGAGTTACTATAATGAGTTCATCCCTCTTTGGGGATATTTATTTTGTTTTGTGGGTCTCATTGCCAAAATAACAAGAACAAATCTCAAACACCACAAACCAACTGCTTAAGTACAAATCTGCAACTCCAACACTGTTCTGGTATGCTGTTATGTTTTCCTAACACTCAGTGTTATTTTGAATTAATATATCCACCTTTTTGCATTGGTGCCAGAACAAATATGAGTCAATGAACAAGCACAAACAAATACATTTCAGCAACCTTCACATACTGTGCTTGTCTGCTGTCTGAATTCTCCAGACAGATTGACTTGTTAAATTTTGAGGCAGCTTTATCCTCCAGTGTAGTTGAGAATTAATATTTGCTCTTCTTTTGTTTATCTTGCTGTCAGCACAGACCGGTACAAAATCTTGAGCAAACAGCAGCCAACCAGCTGGCGTATTTCAGCAGCCGCCACGTACTGTGCTTGTCTCCTTTGTCAATATTCTTCAAGCAAAAGTGACTTGAGAAACTCTGCAACAGTCGAACCCCCTGGTGAAGTTCCACCGTGATACATAATTCAATTTTTGTTTTACCTTCCTTCCAAAATAAGATGGGGCTGAGTTATTGAGTGTTGGAAAATGAAAATATGTTTTGCTTTTGATGTGATCAAAGCTTTGGGTTCTATAGGATGGCAGCAGGAACACAACGAACACTACTTGGTTAAAGTTTAATGTTTACTTCTGAGTTTCTCTTCTTCTTTGTCTGTTTCTGTCAGGGTTTGACTGACATGGGCTTTTGAGGGTCTGCACTGATATTTTTGCATTGAAGGTGTTGATCACCAGATTTTGTGACAAAATTCATTGTACTGAAATTTGACAATTTTCGTGGTAAAGCATTTCAAGTATTCCATTCTTTCCACAGGAATTTCATTCTTGTCAAAGTGGATTAAACTGTGACTATGTAATCAATATTATCAACCAACCTACGCTGACTTCACCAGTTGTGATTTTGTTATATTTTAGTTATATTTCATTTTATTTTATTTTATTTTATTTTTTTTTTAAAGGCCACTACCAACCTCTTGTAATGGTCTATTTTTTTTCTCTCACTTTCTCTTTGTCTCTCTCTTCCTGCCTTACTGTGGTTGTTTGAGGAGTGTAATTGTTTAGCAGACACAGTGAGGTGTGTTGACTGTAGCTCTGGGATGGAGTGATGGAGCAAAAGAGAGAAAGATGAAGTACAGAGGTTAATAATGTCTGTGTAGACATAGTTTGTTCTGGCAGTCCTTTATCTCTCTCTCCAGGGAAGCTCTAGTTGCTTTTCACCTGGCTAGTCAGAAGGGTTCATGTTGTCAGGACACTGGGATATTTGTCTTTAATCAGCTCTCTTTGGGGTGAAAAAACACAAGATTTCCTGCTGATTTTGTGAACTAATTAAGTGCCAAGTTGTCCCTCCACACTTCTTAAAGGGGAATGCTACCTGTTTTCTGGACTAGTATTGCACTAGTATTTCCTCAAGCTGGAAATCAGAGAGAGAATCCTTTAACGTGTTATATCACAGTGATGTACAGTCGGGGGCCGCTGAATAGACAATGAATGGAACATTGATTTTTGGCAGTAATTCCTTCCTGTTTTACTGATTAGCCACCATATGTACATATGACAGAGCGGGCAGTGACTTGTACAGAATAGACAGTGACTTGATACTGTGTGGACAATGCTTCACACAGGGTAGACAGTGACTTGGTATGCTTTAGGTGGTGACTTGGTACAGAGTAGACAGACATTGTAGACATTGACATTATAGATGGTGACTTGATACAGTGTAGACAGTGACAGTGGTGTGGTGTAGAAAGTGTGATGCTATGCTTATGTACAAATAGCTGATTTGTCACTATCCCAATCTAGGATCCCATCCCTAAGGCAGTCCAGCCAGTGAAGGGTCCAGCAGCCGGAGGAACTGTCATCACCATCACTGGAGAACATTTGGACACCGCGACTAAAGATGATGTGGCCGTCACAGTGGGGGGTGTGCCCTGTCAAGTGTAAGCAGTACCGGTCATTGGTTGTTTTATTGTTAAAAATTTGCACATCTTGTTGACCGGACAGTAACTACCTTGGTTGATAAATTGTGTTGTTAATGAGTGTTTTCTGTTGTGCCTGTTCTGAAGCCAAGGACAGTTTTCCAGTTCAGAGGGATATTAAAGTTCTATTTTATTCCATTCTATTTAGTCTAGGCAAAATGTGACTCATTTAGATTTACATAAAAGCACCAAAATTGTATGTGTACATGTAAATCCCCCATACACTCTCAGAATCAGAGCCATTTTCTGAGTCTTTATGAGTACAGAGAGAATAGCCATTTTACCATCTATAGCACTCAGGCATAAGAGAGAATGGCAGTGTCTTCAATTGTTTTTAAAACTGCTATTTCATTGCATTTCTGATTTCACCATTATGTGATTACCTGAACAGTTTATGATATTACCCCTATCACTATTGTATTTCTTGACATATTCTTGCTGGTAATAGCTGATGGGTGTCATTTTTACAATGGCTCCAATTCTGAAAATGTCCAGGTTATAAAACTGTGACTGCCTAAGATAGCAGCTATTCTGCATAGATTCCAACAACCTTGCCATATTTGGAGAAGTAAACATCTCATGGGCCAGCATGGGACCAGTGTTACTGTCACACCGCCTGCTCACGGTTTTCTCAGTTGGTCCCCAGATCTATACCTACCTTTAAGTCACGAATCTGTGTCTCTGACCTTCTCTAAACTTAAGTGTTGACTAACCCTGAATGATTCATAGACTTTGCGGATCACATGAAGCTTCAGAACAACGCGACATGTCTCCTTGGTTTTCTTTGTGGACAGTTGCCCATTAAAAATGTATGTTCACTGTCTACATTTGCACTTATTCTCCCTTTCCCCCTCCAGCCGGTCGTTTGGCAGTCAGATTACCTGTATGACAGGCAAGTACCACGGGCAGAAGGTTCCCTCTGAGCTGTTGACGGTAACCGTGAAATATGGTAAAAACACCACCAAGGACATCTCTGCCGCATACCAGTATTCCGAGAACCCCAAGATCATCGAGTATAATCCCAAGGCCAGCTTCTTATGGTGTGTATACTGCAGTTTGTAGAACCAACATTACAACTTCTACATTTTGATAACTGTTACCAATTCACTGAAACTCTATAAAGACATAAAATGCTATAAATTTACAGGAATATGTCTCTGTGCCATTGATGCAAAAGCACATAGAACACATTTTTACATTTAGGTTTGTCGACATTAAGTTGATGCTCCTATCAAGCATGTCTCACAATGACTGAGCAGGTTGAAGTTCAGTGACGCGTCCTTAAGCACTGAAGGACACATCACTGTTGTTGGGATTGAACCTGTGACTTCTGACCCTTGGATGGTCATTTTAACCACTTAACTACTCTGTTGCACCAAGGACATTTCTGGGTGTTGCATGTGCTGACAAAGTTGCATCACATCTGTGTTTTCTATCACTCAGCTTTAGTGTTTGCTAAAGTGCTAGCATGGAGCACCAGAGTTAACGATCTACCAGGGACACATGGATGATTTTAGTGTCCATTAAAAAAAAACAGCTCTCATCAAAGTGACTAAATTGTCTTATACAATTGCTTTTGCCGTTAGCCCCTTTACAATGCTGAAGTGCTAAGAGTGTGTATAGGTTCTTATATGTGACTGTGCATTAATATGCATGTGTGTGTGTGTGTGTGTGTGTGTAGTGGTGGCCGGAAGATCGTGGTGGTAGGGAGTGGTTTTGACCTGATCCAGAGAGCCACCATGAAAGTACTACCATCTGCTGATGAGTTTTCACGGACTACCACTCCTGTAGAGGTAAGAGTTTGTGTGTGTGTGTGTATGTGTGTGGGCGGGCGCGCACATGCACGCTTGTTTTGCTTGTTTCTGGGATTTAAAATGATCCCTATACTCAATCTCCAACCAGACTGCTGGTGCTGTTATTGTGTGTGTGTGTGTGTGTGTGTGTGTGTGTGTGTGTAAACAGCAGTTTCAGAAATTGTACAGTGCCAGCAGATTGATGGAGTTTGCTGGTTCTCTGTTTAAATTGGTACATCTCTTTCTCGCCTCTATCTCTTATTAACTCCCTCTGTCTCTCTTCCTCTCTCACTCTTTACCCTCCATTGACTTCTCCTTCTCCCTCTTTTTCCATCTAGTCATTTCTCTTTTGTTGTTGGTCTTTCTGTTCCTCTCATCCTTATTACTCATACAAATCTGCTCTGCCGCCTCATTTTTCAGCTATTTCTCTTCCCTCTTTCAGTGTCGCCCCTCTCCCCCCCTCTCTTTTTGCTCTACCTTTTTGTTTTCTTCCTCTTTTACTTTTTTCTCCCTTTTAATTCAGTGATGCAGTAGTTACTAATATGGAGGGTAAACTATGAGCTCCAGCTGGTGTTCATCACAAGAAAAAGGATCATCAATTAAAAAAAAAACTTTCATAAAAGCGTTGTTAGATTAAAGGACTAAACCAGTGGTTTTGAATGTTTGGCTCATTTCTCACATTTTACATTGCAGCAAACCATTTGGCAAATCATGCGGGCATACTACAGGTTTCACAACATATAATCAGCATCCCTCTATTTTCGGATTTGAATTTTTGGTTGAAGCACCCACCTTCTGCTTCTGTGGCTAACAAAGTTGTCACCATCTATAAACCACGGAATTGAGAATTCGCTGTGTAAAGCAAACATTCCCCTGGGACTATTTTCCGGTGGAGAGACCGTTTACAAGAGCAACCTGATGATTTGAGAAAGTACTGTTTTCTCTACCCTCTGCATAACATCTCTGCAGAAGTTACCTGCAGACGCTATACCTGCCAGATCTACTTTCCAATTCAAATAGGAAAATAACAAGGAGGAGTACCAGGACTCTGTTCCACAAACAAAAGCGTGGACTGAGTTTACGACAACCCTGATGATAACTATTAAGACAGGAAGATGATAAGATGATGTCAATATACAAAACATTGTGTGGATTGAACGCATAATGGGGCAGCTGTATAATTGAGAATAGATAATTTACTTTATTGTCCAGAAATAAATTGGACACAAGTGACATGATATTTAATTGAATCACTTTTATCTGATGAGTCGATTGTATAAAAAGTCTTCTAATGGGCTTACAGTCTGTTTGTAATGCATAACAAGGCACTTTAAAGTGATTACGGATTTTCAGTCAAAGATGAACTTCAAATCTTTCCCTGCCTCTGTTTTGGTGTCTCTCCCGCTCCCTCCATCCCTCTCTACCTCTCTCTGTTTCTTTTTTTTTTTTTACCCTCATTTCACTCCCTTTTCTCACTTCCTCCCTACTGCGTTTCTCTCTCTTTGTTGCCGGTTCAGACAGGAGCTTTTGACGAAGCGATGATAAAATAACTTCACCTCCTCTCCCCTGCAGTGAATCATTCCTATGAGAGCCTGTCACTCAAAGCTATTCAGCAGTGAAATTGAATCTCTCCCTCTCTCTCTCTCTCCATCTCTCCATCCCTCTTACGTTTTAACTGAGAACCAACAGTATGTCAGGTCTAGCTTTAGACCAAATGTCACGTCCATATTGGCCTTTCATTAAAAATCACATCTGGTCCAGTCAGAGTTGTCCCTCTCTGAAATGGATATGATGCAGTTTGACTAATTACTTTTGTTGTTTTGTTTAACCTTTATTTAACTAGGAAAAGCCATCATGCCAACTGATATCAAAACCTCTATTCAATGGGTTCCTGGCCAAGTTAGGTGGCACTGAACTGATTGTAATGAGACATTTTGATCAGGTTCCATAAGTATGAAATAAAAATGTTCCATAGTGTCAGTAGTTGCACTAATATTCAGGGTCAGGTCAGAGGCTTTCCCCCTGACATGAATCAAATTCTAGGAGGAGACACTGGATATAAGACTTTTTTTTTGTTTATTTGTTTGTTTCTTTGTTGACAGAAAAAAAGGTTAGAATTAAGGATATTGAATATCAACAAAACATATCTGTTACTGGCAGCATCAATAAAAACTTTGAACGAAATAAACGCCCATTACCTATACTTCCTGGAAAACAGTGTATCTTTAATGGTGACTTCATGCTGCACTAGTGGGTGTAGTTAAAGGAATACTTCAAAGTTTTGGGCAAAATACCCTTTTTCCAACTTACCCAGACTGAGACATGATGTTCTATACCATTTTCACTGCTGTGCGTCCACTGGTTCAGCTCATATGGGCAGCATTTTTCGTTAGCCTAGCATAATGACTTGAAGTCTACAGGAGTCACACATTTTTGAACAATCCTCAAAAGCATGGGGGTGACACACGCCAACAAAACAATGCAACTTTCAAAATATTCCAGAATAAGTCTTTGTAAATGTCTTTTGGGGAAATGCATTCGCCATATTTATTATGCCTCAGTTACATACACAATGTGTGTAGTTTGGTTTGGGTTTGTAAATGTAGAGGTTTGATGTGACATCTTATCAGTGCAGTCCTGGTCAGTTCAGCGTCTTAGTCTCTCTCTCTCTCTCTCTCTCTCTCTCTCTCTCCTGCGTAGTTTAAACAGGAGGCTTTCAGTAAGAATGACACGGTGCTCCAGTTCTTCTCCCCGGCGGTGAAAAACTGCTCTGACACTCAGCTGCTCAGGACGGTCCTCCAGCTGGACAACGTGGAGGAGGACCTGAAGGGCTTCGACTATCACCCCGACCCCACCTTCAATAAGCTGGCCAAAAACATCATCACCGAGACCAGCATCATCATCGTGACGGTAAGGATGGAAGTGCAGATCAGTAGCTGTGCTTGCATGTAAATTTACACTCACTGAACGTAAGATGAACCTTTAATGATCCCTGTGGGAAAACTGGCTCACTTCTCTCTCCCACTGAATTGACGCCCATCCATCAGGGTCGTGGTTTCTCCAAGGCCATGACAGCCAAAGAGGCCCAGGCATTTGTTGGAGATGCCTCCTGCCATGTTAACATACTACAGGTATACACACACACACACACACACACACACACACAAACTTAAAGCATCTTTTTTCATTCATTGAAAGTGTTCTTTTAAATTAATTCATTTAATGGTAATGATGTATATCCCATATAGTTGTGGTAGGTGGTTTTCAGTAAGAATGATATTGTTCTCCAGTTCCACATGCAAATGGTCTTCAAAGAGAAGACTCACCATGGGAAAAAAAATCATTCATCTGGAGTTTAAATGTCCCATAATTCTGTTCAGAGGCAAGCAATGACACCAAAAATGTAAAAGTAAATAAATAAATAAATAAATTCTAGGACAAACATTTCAGCACAACAAGCCAATCAGATTAAAATATAGATTTTTGGCACAAAATATCGCCCACTGCATCAGTGGCTTTTATAAAAAAATAAAGTTAAACTGAATAACGTCACCATAGTTCAGTGTAAATGTTGGATAAATCCTCCATCCACCAACCTGTTGACTGTCTACAGGATGAGAAGCTGTTCCTGGAGGCCCCGTCTTCCCAGCCCAGAGCCAGGTCTAAACGCCAACGCAGAGACACCACCAATGACCCGCTGGACCTAGTGGTAAACACACACACACACACACACACACACATTTTCCCAGTACCGTATACAACCAATGAGCTATGAGCCAACAAAAACATTGTACAGGGTTCACCATTGGTCACAGAATTTCTGGAAAGTCATGGAATTTTGTAAAGTCCATTCCAGGCAGGGAAAGTCAGGGGATTTAATAAATTCTTGGAATAATTAATGGAATATCATGGAATTTTGTCTGCCTGACTTTAAAAAGATTAGTAACAAGTTATTTGCCAAATATGTTCACTTCCCCCTCAGAATAAAACTGAATGATGAACCTCTGAAGTACTTTTAAAATTTTGGTCAAGGAAAAGAAATGAAATGTTCAGTATTTTAGTCATGGAGAGTAAAGGAAAAGTCAGGGGATTTTACATTTGACATAGTGTGGAATTGTAATCACTTTAAAAATACTAAAGCATTTAAATACATTTATTATAGAGCTTACCTTCTTCACCATGCAAGGAATTGAGTTACATTTTGGTGTAAATATGATGACAGATTCTTCACATTTGGTGTTATTTAGTGGAGACAGAGCTGCTGTCCTTTTTATTAGACTGTTCATTTATAGTTTTAGAACTTTGATAAGTTATATTCAGGTTTTGACACAGATTTGTTTCTTGGTGTTGGTTGTTAATTTAGGTCCCAAATTCAATTACAGATACTATTATAAAGGTCTTTCTCTCTCTCCTCCCTAGGTGAAGTTCGGTCATGGAGTGTGGATAGTAGATTCAGTCTACTATGCCAGAAAAGACGAGGTTCCCTTGGCTATAATCATCCCAGCAGTTATTGTGCCGATGCTGCTCTTCATAGCTGTATCCGTTTACTGCTACAGGTAATGAATCACAGAATGCACGCACATTTTGTTTTTGCTACGTGTGCATTTGCTGACGTTTTATGTACTTGTGTGTGTTTATGCATGTGCATTTGTCTGTGTGTGTGTGTGTGTGTGTGTGTGTGTGTGTGCAGGAGGAAGAGTCAGCAGGCAGAGAGGGAGTATGAGAAGGTGAAACACCAACTGGAGAATCTGGAGGAGAGCGTCCGAGATCGCTGCAAGAAAGAGTTCACTGGTATGCGCACACATACACACACACACACACACACACACAAAGGTATGAACTCACATGACAACAGCATGTTAGAGAAGCAGCTCTGTCCACAGTTTCCTAGCATTAAACCAAACGTCTAAGATTACCCCAAGAAGTAATGCCAAGAGTGTAAGTGCTCCCTGCACTACACCTACACTACATGTTCCTTCTGTTATTTTTCCTACACTCATACATTATTCCCACTTTGATTGTTTTCTCATTACAAATGTCTGATCCCTGTCTTGAAATGTAGCCAAATCCCAAACTCCAGAAAGTGTCAAACTGAGCTTGCCAAGACCCAAAGGGAAGTTTGGGACATCCCAGCCGTAGTCTTTTGAGGCTGTTGTCCATGGTGCTGAATCTTGGCACATAGCGCGTTTAGAGGACATCACCTCTTTGACGGCTACCTCCTTAGTGTGAACTGCTGCCAACAAGATTTAGCAGGAGGGACAGCACTTTATGCAGCATCGGCTCAGACATCAGGAACTTTACTCTCTTGACAAGCTCGTTGAACTGTTCTCAAGTGTATTTGACAGCTCTGTTATTGAGCCAGCGGTCAGGCGTTTCAGATGTCAGATGTTTCTAAGGAGACTATCAAAGTGACTATCACAGTGGCAATATCTTCTGTCAGTCAAACTGGCGATATCCTCCAAAACATAAATGCATGAATATATGTAAAATGTAATGTAGATGCTGAATGACGACTCTTCTGGTTGTTTCTCTACTTCTCTCTGTGTCTCGGTTCAGACCTGATGATTGAAATGGGTGACCACACCAGCGACCTGAGCGAAGGCCGCATCCCCTTCCTGGACTACAAAACCTACACTGACCGCAACTTCTTCCTGCCGTCCAAGGATGGTGCCAACGATGTCATGATCACAGGAAAAATACAAATCCCAGAAGGCCGCAGGGCCATCGTGGCCCAGGCCCTCAACCAGTTCTCCAATCTGCTCAACAGCAAGACCTTTCTGATCAACGTGGGTTTGCAGCTTGTGGAGGCTTACCCTCCCCCTTATCTGTCTCTCTTTTCTCTCTGTTTTTCTTTTCTCTCATCTTTTCTTTCTTTCTTTCTTTCTCCCCTCATGCATGGAGTTGATATGTATTTGATCTTTATATGATATACTGAAGTCTTGAAAGATTTCTTGTAAGGCTTCTCTTATTAGTTCTTGACTTAACACTTAATATTAATGATAAGTGATTGTTGTTTTGCTTTCTTGCCCTTAGTTCATCCGTACGTTGGAGAGTCGTCCTGACTTCAACGCTCGGGCTCGGGGTTACTTTGCCTCCCTGCTGACGGTGGCCCTGCACGGTAAACTGGAGTATTACACAGACATCATGAGAACCCTGCTGCTGGAGCTGATGGACGAGCACGTCCAGAACAAAAACCCCAAACTCATGCTGAGGAGGTGAGGAGAGGATCAGCTCACATGCTGCATGAACACACTCACACGCATTTATTTACATTGTCATTAGTGCATTTTCGCAATCACTTTGCCATCTGAAAATTTGATTAATTCACTGAAGCAGTCAGTTAATAGAAATTTAGAAAGTGGGCCACTGTAGAGGAATATAACAATGTATTTTAAAACTTGTTGTTACACACAGTGCACTGTTCACCTCTTTACTACAGCAGCATTTAAAAAAGACAGAAAGGAAGAATATTTTGGAACAAGGAAGTGCTCTTAGTCCTGGAAAGTCATGGAATTTGACATGGAAGGTGGCCTGACTTATGCAATTATTACAATGAACTCTGCTGTCTTTCTACTTAGTTAATATGTACACACTCAAATGGCCAAGTGCAGTCCTAATGTCCTAATGTTGTCTCCTTGTGTGTGTGTGTGTGTGTGTGTGTGTGTGTGTCTAGGTCAGAGACGGTGGTGGAGAGGATGCTATGTAATTGGATGTGCATCTGTCTCTATCAGTTCCTCAGGGTAACATACATTTTAGCTTTCACTTGTTATGTTTGTTCGTTTTTCCTCCTTCCTCCTATGTAGTTTGTATTTCCCCTCTGGTCATCTTTCCTTTCTTTCCTCCCTCCCCCTTTTTTTTTCTTCTCTTGTTCTGGTCTCTGTCTAACCTTGGGTTATAATGACTACAGGAAAAAACATCTCTCTGTCTCCCTCTCTCACTCCACATCCTGCTGACTGAACCTGTTTTTGTGTTTGCGTGTTGGGTTTTGACCAATACAGGTTTTTGTTGACCGATATTTCATAGCGATATTCAGTATATTTAAAAGTGACCGTTTTCGTCACAAGAAGTCACATTCACAGTGTGATTTTTGCTGAGTTTTGAGAAGTCCCCAACAAAATTTTGTCATGGACGTTTTTTTTTAGTTTGTTTTGAGTAATGATCTGCAGTCTAGCTGCATTTGTTGAGTCTGCACCAAATCCTGGCACACATATTGAGGTATACTCATTCACTTTGACAGCTGCTCTAAAATGCTATGAATATAAATACAAATTATGCCAGGAGCTTGCTTTTGCCTCTGCTACACCATCAAACCAAGGGTTGAATTGCTGGGGAATTCTCCAGGCCAATACCAGTGTCAGTGTTTTTGGATCAAAGCTGGCCCTAGCTGATATTTTGTGCCAGTATTCACTACGTTCAAATGTGGTTATTTAAAAGTATTTGGTGTTTACCCCAGAATGTTATTCTTGTCAGTGTGAATAAGCCTCTTAAAGGAATACTCCAACGTTTTGGGCAAAATACCCCTTTTCTGACAAGATGATCGATACCATTTTCACCTCTGTACGTCCACTGCTTCAGTTCCTATGGGTAGCATTTTGTGTTAGCTTAGCATAAAGACTTGAAGTCTACAGGAGTCATTAGCCTAGCTCTTTCAAAGTGAAAAATGCACTTTACAGTAACTCTGACTCTGTCTTATTAGCTCTTAGGAAGATAGATGGTAGGAACTATAACCGTTGAACACGTGTTCATTGGTTATAGTTCCTACCATCTAACTTCTCCTAAAATGACTCTTGGTTTAAAAAAAAAAAAAAATAAGACCTGTATTTCATTGGACAGCATGTGTAATATTCATCAAATGTAATACTCATCAAATCAGTGGTGGGCTACACTGACTGATACCTGACTGCAATATCTGCTCCATATATTATCAAAGCATTATATCTGTCTAATCCTAATATGTCTCTGTGCAGGACACAGCAGGAGAGCCTTTATACAAGCTGTACAAGGCCTTAAAGCACCAGGTGGAGAAGGGACCGGTGGACGCCAAGATGAAGAAAGCCAAATACACTCTCAACGATACAGGACTCCTGGGGGATGATGTGGAGTACTGCGTACTGGTTAGTGCACATACACACCTCAGGCTGCCTACTATGTAATATTAATCTGTTGCTTCAACACTCTTTAGTGTATTAGGAGAGAGATTCAAGCACATACTAAAGACCAAGCTCTGTAGTGAACACCTTCTCACCTGATGGGCTGTGTAAAAACAAAAACTGCATATCTTCAACAACATAGGGGGCTAGTAAGCATGAACAGGAGTACTGAGTAGGGATGGACTGATATGGGTTTTCAAATTAATTAGTTACTGAATTTTTGCATTAATTATTTAGTGTTGCTCCCAGAATTTTATTTTTGTCAAGGTGGAAAAGCCACTGAAATACATAATAATGATAATAATGATAATAAATAATGATAGTAATGAAGCATGAATAATTGTAAGAAATCAGATCAAAATGTCTCATTAGAATAATTCTTTGTTTGCAGTGGATTTCATCCTGGGGCAAGAATCATTTTTATTAGGTGTGGAAATGTCCCAAAAATGTTGTCAAAGTTACAATTTACTGGAGAGATTTGAAAGCATGGATCACTAAGACACACTCCTCATTAGTGCACTTCACCATCATCTCAGTCAGACTTTGAATCCTTTCAAATAATTGGTCGACATTTCAGTGTTTGGGGTGCTGTAAAACACAACTGCATCATTGCTAAGTATTAAAAAGCTCATCAAGAGCAACCAAAGGCTACAGAAAACTTGAATCATGTCATCTCGCTTTGTTTCAAACAAATTGGAAGGTGTGAAGACTTACAAGTTGTTTCTTTAAACCATCGGGTTGTTCCAGCAGCTACACCCATGATGCAGCATGAAATTGTGGTTAACAGCTTAAGCCTGTCAGGATTAGTGTGTGTTAAACTGACAGCTGTGTTTGTCCTGTCAGACTTTGCAGGTTTTGGTTCATGGGGAAGGACCAGACGTAACTCCTGTCAAGGTGCTGAACTGTGACACCATCTCCCAGGTTTGTTTGATCTCCTCCATTTCCCAGCGCTTCATTTTTCAGTTTGTACCCAAAACATGTTAGAGGTCTGTTGAAGTCTTCACCAGTCAAAACTTGAAAAGCAGAATATTTTAATGAGTCTGGGTTCCACGCTGATTGCAGATTTATTCACATTGGCACTTGTGACATTTCAATTCAGTCACCACTGCCTTTCTTTTCAGCAGAGCTACATAGACTTTAAAATGGGACTCAACCTTCAGGAGTTTCCTCAGTTTGACATGAAGACAATCCACCAAACAACACTTACTTAAAGGAATACTCCAATGTTTTGGGCAAAATACCCTTTTTCTGAGTTACACGACTGAGACAACTTTTCACCTCTGTATGTCCACTGCTTCGGTTCTGATGGGTAGCATTTAGTGTTAGCTTAGCATAAAGACTTGAAGTCTACAGGAGTCATTAGCCTAGTTCTGTCAAAGTGAAAAAATAAACCTTACAGCAACTCTGAAGGTGTCTTATTCACACAATGCATCATGTGTGTTACTTGGTAGTAAAATACATGTCTTTGAATAAAACAAAAAAACAAAAAAAACTTAGGGCTGTTTTTGGAGACGAGAGATTTTAGGAACTATAGATGGTAGGAACTATAACCGATGCACACATGTTCAGTGGTAACATACGAGACTGAAGGGGTAAAAAAAAAATCCAGAGGGCATTTATATTTTACCGTAAAAGTCAATGTTCAGAACTAGGGTGTTGTTACATGTTGTTTTGTGTGTGTGTATTAGCTAGCAATTGCGAATTGCCTTTTCTTCAAAGCTTAACAGAGAAAACAACTGGTCATATGAGGACTAAATTGTGGTTGTGGTAAAGGAATGAAGGACGCTAGTTTGAACTGACTGTCCAGCAGCTCAAGAGAAGAAATAGAAAATATTATTCCCCAGTGAAACAACCTTTGAGTCAGACTGTGCTCCAAGGGGGATGTTATAAGATCACCTGTTAAAGTGCATCCCTGCCATATGTAGTGCATCTAAGGTGTCTAAGAACTCACTGATTGTAAAGCATTAATTCTTTTTCTCTTTCATCTGACAACATTTTTGTATTTTCTTGGAATACGCTAATGTGGTATTTTGATAATACTGTTAAAATGTTTTCTTGTCTACAGGTCAAAGAGAAGATCATTGATCAGGTGTACAAGAACCTGCCATACTCCCAGAGGCCAAAGGTGGAAAGTGTTGCTCTGGGTAAGAGACACTCACCTATAAACATACGAACATTTATTGGAAACCACTAAATGATGTTATAATTTAGATAAGAATCCAAAAGTGCTGTCTCCACCACAGGACACAGCTCACAACATTTGTCACACTTTGTCCTGCATCATCACTGTTTGTGTCCACTTAACATTATGTAATCAAACTAAAAAAAATATTCAGTTTTTAAAACATGAAGTTGCATTTCCTCCTTCATCCACAGAGTGGCGACCTGGATCCACAGGGCAGATTCTGTCGGACCTCGACCTGACGTCCCAGAAGGAAGGACGCTGGAAGAGACTCAACACCTTGGCTCATTATAACGTGAGCTCTGTCAAGTGTGTGTGTGTGTGTGTGTGTAGGACAGACCCTGGCCTGTTCACTACAAATCTGTTATAGTGTTAAGCTAATGTGGGCTTTTACCTCCAGAAGTAGGCCATAACATCGACAAGCACCTGAGCCTCTTATGTATTACCACATATACACAAACTCCCATATGTCACCTTTGTGACATTACATGACTTGTGGTGTAATACTATGAATACAGTAGGCTATTGAATGTTAGCTAAAACCTCCAGGCAACAGCATGTTAATGTTCAGTGGCATTAATAAAATTATCTATCTATCTATCTAAGCTATTCTCTCTCAAAATGACAGCAGGAGATAGAAGAGCTCACAGTTGTATTGTGCAACTGGCAACTCAGAATGTTTGTTGTTTTTCCTATGACTGTTATATCAAGCAGAAGTAGGACAGGATGTTTTTTTAGCCTGTTTTTGTCAGTTAAAGCTCAGCTGAATCAGCTATGGTGTGGAATGACTATTTCCTGACCATTAATATGATACCTCAAATTTACATAAACTGGGTTTCAGTTAAAGATGTCTCAACCATCCTCAGTACTCGCTGATAGACAACGGCATCAGCCATAAGTCCTGCTATTTATATGATTAATGAATTGCCATTTTCTCATCCAAAAATTTTTAGCATTTCCTCCTGATTTTTATTTTTGTCAGGGTAGAAGAATCTCTGGGTTCTTTACATAATAATCCATATTGTGGTCCCATATTGTGATTTGTTCTTTCATATGCTGTAGGTTTCAATTTTTCAAAGTCACCTTTCTTTTTAAAGTCACTATTGCTTCTCTTTATTGACCTCAGCCAGACCTTTTTTTTTTTTTTGCTGCTCTGACACAATATTAAAACGACCTGAGCCAAAGTACAGAGAAAGGTCTGGCCACATGAGGCTCGTCCCCACATGGCATGAAGACCAACATATTTTAAAGCCCCACTACAATCAACCCGTCACCCCTTTCACCTTTCCAAACTCCACTGAGAACAGCCCACCTGGAAAACTGCAGTATGAAATTTTCCGCCCACTGAAACACTATATATATGTGATATTTATCTGTTGCAAATATCAGGAATTGGGGAATGAATCAATCATTACTTTATTCCTGCTTTTCTCTGTAAATTAGTGATTTGAGGCCCTGAGGCAACTGATAATGTAATGTCTGCCACTTAACTGGAAAAATGAAACAAAATTTCCCCTTATGTGTGTCAAAAATGTAAGAGACCCTGTCAGTGTGATGAATTACTGAATAATGTAAATTCCTGATTGTATAAAACATTATTACATCAACTGGCAGTTAAAATAATATCATGAATATTATAAACATTATTATAAGCGGTGTACAGTAGTACTTCAGTTCTTAAAATATCAGTCTGAAGATGACTGCCTGGTTTGTATTATCTGACGTGTGTGTGTGTGTGTGTGTGTGTATGTGTGTGT
>OMLF01036270.1:1247-14021 GCA_900302615.1 Holocentrus rufus | reverse complement strand
CCGCACCAGAGGATTGTTATCTTTACCATTATCCAGACCCGTGTGTCTCTGTGTCAGTGTGTGTATGTGTGTGTGTGTGCGTGTGTGTAATATATACACAATAACAAGTGCATGTGAGTCCATGTCTAATGCTCCTTCCTGAACATCACTCATAACTGAGGGGCAGAATGGGTGTGGGATAGAAATTGGAAGGAATGCTGACCAAGTGGTTTTCTTATAGCCTGGAGCTTTATCTCTCCTCGTGTGTTTCTTCTCCAGCAATCCTCTCTCTCTCCTCTCTCTCTCTCTCTATCACACACGCACACACACACGCACACACCACTAAATGACCAAACCCCTCACTTCAAATCTTCAAAGGTCATAAAGATGTGAGCCTTGCCTCCACGGGGCTCACGCACACATTTCTTCAAAGGTTTCAAAGAGCTATAGATGTGTGAGAGAGACGGAGGTGCTGATATTTCCTGTCAGGGCCCGACTTCAACACAATGACCACCAGTCATATGTAAAGACTTAACCCTTCTCTTGCCTGTTCGGGAAAAGGTTCATTCCTGTATGTGGGACGACAAAGCCCATCTGGGCCCACAGGTGGGAACTGTACAGTGTAACACAGAGACACACAGATTGCTTAGAGCATGAAAACTTACATCTGACTCCTTTGAAAATATTTTGCCAAGCTGTAACTCGGAGCTGTGGATCCTGAAAGAGAAGGAGAGGGGAGGGAGGAGGAGGGGGGAGCTAAAAAAGACAGACAGGAGAACATGCTGGACTTCCCCTAAGTCCCTCTGAATAGCCATGACACCGTGTTTCATGTGATTCTTCGACGTATAATGAAATCAAACTTGACTCACTACTGCATCGCACGTTCATAGCGAATGCGCTCTGTCCCATGACACACATTACCCAATAAATTTAAATCACATTTCCTAAGGTATGTCTAAGCAGGAACATAACTGCCCCTCTGTGACTGAGGCGGTCATGAGTTATGATTTCGCATAACTCTCCTCTTCAGCGCTGGGCATTAGGTAAGCCGCTCTCAGAATAGAGCTGGTATTCTTGTCTAAGTTGTTTGGAATGACCAGTGGATGACAAGGTAGGTGTTTTCTCCTCTGGGACGGCTAATTGTTTTCAGCACGTAAACGTGTGCGAGTGTGTGCGGGTGTTAATTTTAGGCCCAACAAACTGAATGCGGAGTATTCATCAGGTCGTGAAGGCGTTGGGTTTAGCTAATTAACGCAGCTCTGATGATTTTATATGCACATATTGGTCAGAAGACGGCCCTCTCCCAGACCTCAAGCATCCATAAATTCCTAATTCAAGCCAATATGGTGCTGATTTACTTTCAGGATGACTGTCACTAGAGCTTGGCGGTTACATTTTGTCCCAGGAGCAGATCTGCTGCCAAACTGAAACATTCAAGAGGACAGGAAAGGAATTCAGGATCAAGATCTGTGAAAGCGACTGAAAATGCCCGGGCCTGCTTTGAACATCAAGGTGCACATCATGTGTTACTTTTATCTATGGAATGTGTGGGGAAAATATCCTCAGCCCTGGCGTGGTACGATGCCAGAGTTCAGTGTGTAAAAGTGAGCATGCTAGGAGAGAGGTAAGAGGTAGACTTACCATCGCGTGATCACGGTGTGAGAGTGTGTGTGTCCATGCAGTGGGATTTAAGTTCTGAAAGACGGCATAAAGAGACCGTGGAAAATAGCAGAAGCAGCCGGGCAGGGAAGCAAATCATTTCTTTTATTTTTTTATCTGTGAATTTGTAAAAAGAAAGCATGACTGATATGGCAGGGCCAAAGGAATGAAGCAATCAGGAGGAGGGTTGGGGGTAAAAATATCAGAACAATCTTGAATATCCCATAATATCCCACTACCATCCAGGACTTAAGCTCAGTGTAAATGGGTTAAATGGCGTTCTGAACTGTGCTGCAGGCCCAGGTATTTACTGGCTCCAACCAGCAGAGGTGCAATGTTACAGGACATGCTCCACATTTTAGATTGAGACTTTAATCTATGTAATGTGATCAATTACCAATAAATCACCATCTTCTGGATTGAAACCAATCAAGAGTAAAGTGCATAGTGCAGTTGTAAGGAGTGACCACCATGGTGACACCAAGTAACCTGGAGGTGAAATATTCAGTTTAGGGTTAATCTAAGCTTTGTCAATCACGTCTTTTGTTGGTATTCCTAGATTAAAAAAAAAAAAAAAACACTTGCACAATCCGCTTGCTTTGTTGTAAAAGTGGCAAAATTGCACAAGCTTGATAAGAGGTAAACTTACCATCATGGTATGAGCGTGTGCGTCCCTGCAGTGGGATTTGAGCCCTGAAAGACCCCACATTGAGACATTGGGAAAGAGCAGCAGACCCCAGCGAAGCAGAGCTTTTGTTTTTCTGTGAATTTCTCAAAAGGGGGCACGGCAGATATGGCATGGCCAAACAAATGAAGCAATCCGAAGGAGGGTTGGGGGTTATAAATATCAGAAAAAGCTCTATATGGGGTTGTGAGAGCGGTGGTCAGTCGTGAGCAGGACTTCTCCTCCTGGGATATTTCTAATGTTTTGATGGGAAAGACAAACAGTGAGGCTGCGTGGCTGCATGGGGCGAGCGCTACGGGATACACGTGACTGTGCCTTGCCAATAAAGCATCAGTCAATCGCAATATTTCAAGATGTGCGATGTGGATTTAAGTTATGTAAAATAAGCAAAACAAAAGTGTTTTTCACAGATTCCTGGAAGGCTTCGGCGCTTTCTCAAACATGTTAAAGCGGTTCCACCATCACCATTAAACCAAACACCAGTTCTTCCCATGATAAGCATTGTTTTTTAAGAGACCTGCATCTCAGCTTGGCAGCCATATTTAACCAGTAGCAGGTGGACTTCTCATCAAGGGCTGTGGGTGGCTTGATTACAGGATTGCTAATTTGGTACCTCTGTTCCGCTGCAGTTGGACGGTGTAAAAAAAAGGCAGCGTTCCTCAGTAGATATCGTCCCTTGCCAGAATAATCACGGGCACCCAGAGAATTCACAGCCACAGCGTACGGGCGGCATAGTAAACACAGAGTCATTGACAGCAGTGACACGGAGGCAGTCTGTTTGCAATCAGTTATTCCTAAGTGGGTCACCGACTTTTTATCAGGAGGCCTTCCAGGAGACTGGGTCTGGATCTGGACCGCGTGTGGAGCTGGAGTGGAAAATACCTGCACAAGAATGCTCTCCACAACAGAAAGCTACATCATTTCCCCATTTTTGGATAGGTTTGAAACTCTGTGTGTGTGTGTGTGTGAGAGAGAGAGAAAGAGAGAGAGAGAGAGAGAAAGAGAGAGAGAATAGTACAACAGCACCTCATAGCTAGAAAGACAAATACACATCAGTTGAAAAACACGAATGATGGATTTACCATATACCCTGCATTTCTCTCACTGCTCCTCTTTGTTTATGTGTGTGTGTGTGTGTGTGTGTGTGTGTGTGTGTACGTGCGTGCATGCATGTACATGTACATGTATGTGCATGGATGTACAGTATATCCATTAAAAATGATGGAAAGAAGTCCAATGCCACAGACACACACACTGGACCCACTGGAGCTGCTGTGAGCACGGAGCCAGATCTCAGTCTATCAGAAGAGAGTCTGAGTGTCTGTGTATTTTGGAAGGGAACACGGCTCCCACTGCAGTCATACAGGCTGCAGGTATAATATATAAACCTCTGAGTTCACCTGAGGGACCCGGTGGATCCAGAGGACTGGAGGATCTGGGCCCAGTGGAACAAATGGTGATTCAGCAGCTGGAAGAGTGAAACCTGTGTAAGAAAAAGCCTCGCTTAAATAAAGAGTCAAAAGTGACAAAACAGAGCACACACACACACACACACCCACCCACACACACACACACACACACACAGAGTTTGAGTTGACGTTCACAGCAATTCATGAAGAGTTTATTGCTTCCTGCGGTTTACAGCGTTCCTATATTGTTTCTATGGATTCACGACAAGAGAATCGGTGTGTGTCGAAGTGTGTGATGTCTCACACAGCTGGAACCTCTGTCATGAGTGTGAATATGAGGCATGAGTACGTGTCCGTGGTGTGTGATACCGAGGACGCTGGTGATCATCGCAAGCTGACGTTCCCTGATTTTCCCCCATATACATGGAAAACACAAGAGCAGGCCTCTCCATTGCAAGTGTGTGTGTGTGCGTGCTTTACTGTTTGCGTGCGTGTGCGAGTGTGTGTATACATATTGGTTCATTTCACAGAAAAATCAGATTAGAGCAGGGCTTAACATATTTAGACACAGCGATCACAGTTTCATGCACCAGGGTTCGATTACCTGCCTTTCTCAACCAGTTTATCCACGCCCAGCATGGGGCCGCCCCCCCCACACACACACACACACACACACACACACCTCCCGCACAGCTCCTGATATGAAGGGATTATTCACTGTTACAGACTCCAACACGTGTCTGACTTACAAAACATTACCCTCTGCTACTACAGAACAGTTCGCACAAAACAGTCCGATGTTGTAGAGAGTTTTGTAATTTCGCCCCAGGAAACTGTGACTTACTCGACCGTATTCAGCCAGTAAGAGACATTTTTCATTCTCTTACTTGTATGTTCCAGGCTGCTGCAGCTCCTCAGCCAGTTACATGTGTAGGAAATATCTTCTATAAAATACATGCAGGCTCAGCAGATGAAAACAAATGTCTCTCTCCAAGCTGCGTATACTGAGGGAAATCTGTTGCACCATGGGTTTGATGATTCAACCAACATTTATCTACTATATAACTAAAGTGTCACTACCATATTTTTCTTACAGCAATTGTCATGATCTCATTTCCATCAGGAACAATGCTATTGAATGATTATTACAGAAATACCATAAGAATATGATATTTCTATATAGAGAGGGTGAGAGGGGTTTTCCATGATGGTTTTGATCTTGTCCCTCATCCAAAGACTGGAGAAGATCAGGCAAATTAGTCTGCTGACGTATGAAACGGTGACGGCTGTTTTACACTTAATTTTTCACAGCCGTGAAGCATCAGGCCATTTATCCCATTTCGACCCCCGCTTGTTGACAGATTACATCAGCCTCTGACACGTTCAGCAGTGTTGTTCTCCTGTGTGTGTCTGCGCTGTGTTCTGTTGACTTTCTTCATCAGCAGTGTTTTATAAGCTCACTCCGAAAACGCAACACACATCCTGGATTTTTCAGAGATGGGAGCGAACATGGCCACAACAGGATAAAAAAAAAATAGACTTTTAGGCTGATAGGTCCAGTCGTATGCAGAAAGAGTGTGTAACCTAGAAAATGAATGGTCTGAGAGACCCAGTGGGGAGAGAGCAGCACCTGGTTGAGTGAGCTAGACAATGAATGGAGTGAGGGAGGGACGTAGTCACATATTCGTACATATATATGCATATATAGAATCTAGACATTCTTCTTTTTACAGAATGCTAGATTTCTGTTTTGTGGTCTGTGTCATAATTCATTGACATTTGAGATATGTTGTTAATAAATTCCTAATTTTCCCTCATACTTCCATTTTCCTTGCTTTTTCTCCCCTTTGTTAGCATTTACTGTTAATCCCCTCACCCTCTAGACTTTCTTGGGGATGTATCGATGGTATTTTACATGTTGCAGACAGGAAGGCCATTAGCAGACATTTCCGCTGGTGTCTGACTGCCTGCAGACATGGATAATGCAACACTGCACTCCTGTTTACCGTGTCAAATGTGGCCACAGGAAGGACAGTGGCTTGTATGAAGAACTTTTTACTGCACACTTTCTTTAGATGAAACTTTAATGAGACCTGCTGCGCGGAGTGGAGCCACTAGCTAGACGCCATCTTGAATCCATCACCGCATGTTGCACTGAAGCAGTTGTCTCGCTGTTTTACGTCACAGGACGCCTGCTCACTTCTGCTTTGCCTCATCTGTAAACGCTGGCGCCGGCCGCTGCAGTATAAGGAAAACTTCTATGATGGCTATCAGTGTGGTACTGTTGACGTTTACCACAGCCTGTCTCTTTCATACTGATCTTTTTAATGAAGAAAAGGATTACCTCTGTACTTCAGATATAAATCAGAAGGGTTACGTAAGTGCAGAGTGGCTGATGGGAGACAATGGTGTAAGTTGTTATACTGGTGCTAAGTGCCTGCCTAACGTGTATGACACGGCTGGCTCTGGGCTTTAGCAGGTCTGTGAGTGAGCTGCCCACAGGAAGTTCCCACTGCTCTGGCTATCAGGGCGGAAAATGAGTGTTTGTCACCCGCTTTAGTCACAGCTCAGTCCCTCTCTCTCTCTCTTTGTGTAAAAGAGAGAGACACACACACACACACACCCATACACTTACACACAGGCCATGGATCATTGCTTCATGTATCTTTTCCCACACCAGGGTCACCGCCGCCCCGCAGCCGCAAGCTAACAGATTAATTGAGTCTGAGCTGCTGGCTGTAGTTTTAGGAATTAGGTGCAAACACCCAAGTTATTTCAGGAGAATGTTTGTGTTGTTTTCGGTGTGACTCTGAAGTCAGTCGTCTTTGATCTCAGATTATTGTGTCATGTGTCAAAGAGAAACATCTTTCGCTTCTATCTTTATCAAAGTAGGAAGTTTGTTTCATATAATAATAAATAGCACATTTGAATAGTAACAAAAACACAGTAAAACGTAAACTAAAAATTTTCATTATCTACAAGTTCCAGGCTGAGACAGTTTAGTATTTAGTTTCCTGAAACATGTCAGGTAATGGGGTTTAGTCCAGCAGTGATTAATGCTGTCTTGTCTCTTTTACAGGACAGTGAAAATAGTCAGTGTGTGTGTGAGTGCACGCATGTGTGCATTTGGAAGATGTATATAGTCCCAGCGAATGTGAGCATCATTCACTCAGCATAAGGTCAACAGGTTCGCAACATTTTTTTTTATTTCTCCAATGAGCTTTCTCTTTGTCCATCAGAGAGAGTGAAAAAGGCAACAGACCCAGAGATAGCAGGAGAAGGGAACGAAGAGAAAAAAGAGCACAGAGAAGAGATTTAATGACTTTTGAAAGGGTTATTGTGGGTGTCATGGGTAAAGCCAGAATTTCGTCAGTCAAACTGGAAATATAAATAGCTGGTGATAAAAAAGTCTGCCGGCTTTTTCCCTTTTGCAGAGGTGACCTGCTTTCAGCCGAGAGGTGGAGAGACGCGGGTTGGAAGGGCCAGCGTGTGCAGAGCTGACCTCACAGGCCTGGGACACACACACGGGTCACAGAAACGGTTCTGCTCCAGGTCGTCTGGGGGTCACAGAGCAGAGGACCCTGGGAAAGCCGAGAAAATCACGTCATGGTTTTTTTAATACCTGCGCCCGTAAATCACCTCAGGCCTGACACATTTATTGTGCCATCCATGAGTGCGCAGGGAGTGTGGAGGGTGAAGGGTGAAGGGTGCGTGGAAGGTGGAGGAGGATAAGCAGCGGTGGGCTGCACAGAATTGGGGAAGATAAGAGATCACAGAATATTCAAGATCTGTTTCGGTTTACAAAGCTGTTTTAGCATTCAAGTGGGGTGATATTTTACCTTGTGGTTTTTTGTGGGAAGTAGTAACTTAAGTAAGTTGGGTCAAGTCTGGTAATCCATTTATAGTTACTTTTTTAAAGAGGGAATGTTTCTGCTTTATTTGTATTTCAAAAGTGAATATTCTGTGAGATCTGATGCAGACAACATGCCGATATTTGAAAAAGCACAGTCCATGCCCTGACAAAAATAAGACTGTCTCACTGGTTGCAAAACAGCAATACTGTTGCACTGCAAGTTCTGTCCCATGTAGGCCACCTCAAGTCAGACCGAACAGGATTCTTGCCAGTGCATCCTGGGTGGGAAAATTTGAGCGGGCTTTTAATCAGAAATGAACTGAGCACGTTGCCCGAAGCGGTAGAAATTATTGGCACCATACAGTCAGTAATGGAAGAAAATGCTGACCCCACACAAACCGCTGCATCAACAAAAATAAAACAGACATAGAAACTCAACATACAAACACAAGCAACGGATGATGGACTGATTGAGGACAGAGAGGGGAAAATGTCACTGTCTCACTGTCTTCTTCTGGTCTGCTCACATGGGATGTTTTGGGCCTAAAATGTCACATGTGGTGAAATCAACTACAATGTAAGCCATGCAATTCTGCTGTGCAGACTTTCTCATTTTCCTTATTTTGATATTCTCAGCCCGGCACTTGGATCTCAGATGTTATTTGGATGTGTGTGTCTTTTGTGCATACTGAAATGTATAGACATTTACTGTCTGTCTGGATTAGTGTTGGGGTCTGGAATCGGTTAAACTCGGGGTTAGGGGTTGATAGCCTGTAGAAATGCAGCAAAATGCAAGTGACACTTTGTTGATCATCTGCTATTTGTCAAGTGAGAACCGAGTCCTAACGCTATCCAAATAAAGTGTTCCTCAAATGTTTTGTGTCATAGTTCAGTTAAAAAAATCTGTTACTTTTAATAAAGAGTAGCGTTGTAATGTAACCGCTAACTTATTAAGGTAAGCATTGAAGTAAAGCAACTAATTTATGTTGAAAAGTATTGAGTGCGCTGCAGCTTGTATTTGCCACCGCCCTCCCTCTCCCCTGTCTTCACTCTGTTTCTTTCCACTCCCTGTCCTTGTGGAGCTGTTGTATTTCCACAGGACTTGGTGTCCCACAACTCCAATGTTTCTCAGCAGCGGAGTTGTTTTTCATTCCTGGGTTACGACCACTCTGAGCCACAAGACTCCGCTCAGCCCCGCGATCCTCTCGCTGATCTCAGAGCAGATGCAGCTTCGCTCCTCTGAAACCCCAAAGTCCCACCGTCAGGGATTAGGAGGGCGGGCTGGCCGGGCAGCAACAGCACGAGACACATGGAAGAGAAGGTGGGTTGAGCAACATTGTTTACATTTATCAGCATTTCTGGTATTTAGATGATTCTCCTCTCCAGAATCACTTAAAATGAGTCTTACCAAAAAATAAGTTTAATTCCAAGATCAGCATCACAACAAGCTGCCAGTGGTACAAACTGCAAGTGTCAGAGCCTTTGTCCTGTTTTGTGGCTCCAAATCATTTACTATCATTTCTTTTTTTTTTTTTTTTTGCCATTTAAAACTCTTTCCCAACATGTAACCAACACTGCATGGCCCCCGGTAAAGCCCCCCCATCCAGACCCCAGCGAAGGCACTAAATTTGATTTAACCCCGAACACTTAGCAAACTGACAAATTAGGAGTTCATACGCACTGCTCAAGTTTCTCACTGAACCTCAAGGGCAAAATATGGTCCGTATTTTTGACTCCCTGCAGATTTCACCTCTCTCTCGGACTCATTTGATTAGGTCTCTCTCCACACGGGAATTGTAGAAGAGAAAGAAATACTTATTTTTCTCTAATGTAAAGTTTGCCAAATGGGTATTATTGTTTTGGGTTACTAATGTATAGTAACTGTGGTAGTAATTGATTACTAAATGCTAAATAAGCATTAGATCTGGGTCAAATCATACTTGAAAATATTTTTCATGATTGTTTGGATGTAATTAGGCTCCGTGGGTGGAGTTTGCCGCAAAGCACAGAGAACCAGAATGTGTAAACAGTCGCAGTCAGTTTAATAAACTTTACCGTGATTGACCACTGACTCACTTGCCCTGACACAGTACGTGATGCAGGAAACCTCACCCATTACTTTACACAGCCTACAAAAGAAAAAAAGAAAATGCAAAGACTTATTGTGGCCAGGTCTGGAAAGCTGCTTTAGCTAGGTGAGGAATCATGCTAGGAAAGGAAGCACAGAGCCACAAACCGAGAGGTGTGAGTCCAGTCAAAAAGCTGTCAGAGCCGTCCGGAACGTTCTGTTCTGTGACCGTTCAGCTCAACTCTCCACACACAAGTGAGAGAGAGGAATTTCGAAGAATATTCTAAAGGGTGAAAACTGATGAACGGAGAATAAAACAGGGAGGCAGAGACAGGGAGTTAAGTGTGTCATGCAGAGAAAAGGAGCAGATATTAAAAAAAAAAAAAAACAACTTGCATGACAGAAAGCAGATCAGTGACAACAGGAAAGTTAGTAACGAAGTGAAGGCCACTGTTTCACCTCAGCCGTGCGAAAAACGACTGCTCTGTTCCGCCTGAAACACATTCTGACCCAAAATGCAGACGTCTCATAAAACCAGCCAGAGAGATCTAGTGAGGCCTGGTTCAGCCAGAGGGAATTCAGTACAGTCCATTAGCCCATCGCTTTCATAATGGACTGATGGAGTCATTCACTGAGAAAGCACAAACACACAAATATGTACATTCTCATGAATATGCACATGAGCTCCTGTACCTGCAAACACACACACACACACACACACACACACACACACGCTGTGAAAAGGGAAGCAAAGAGCTGCAAAATGGAAAAAGAAGTAGTAGGTGTCCCTCATTCTAACCTTCTATTCAGCAATTAAATATCAGCCAATTAATGCACAGTAAATGTGAAGCACAGAGGAATGCATTTACACTGGGAATAATACCAGTGGAATCAAATTAACTGGGATTTTACTGCGAGCTGCATCGTGTGTGATCTCGCATACAGAGGCCAGCCATGGAGCAACCATACTCATTTTATAGGTGAACCACTAAGTGGCTTAATTGAACACTCGTGCCTCAGCTAACACATAAACACATTATCACTCACAACACATGCAAACACACACACACAAATAGTTCTGCTGTTTTATTATGCTATTTGCTGGGGGGAATGAGGGAGCGATTTAAATGAATGTCTCACACATACTGAATAGTGTATATTAATGCATAGATGTTGATGTTCCAGCTGTGAAGCGAAGGGATGGAGGAGATTCGAGGTATCATTCCTTTTCAGTGCATCATGCTCAACATGTATGTTACCGAGGGTGTAGTGTACTGTATGTTTTACAGATGTTCTTTTTCATTCAACAGCACTTTGATATCTTGCTCAGTATTGTAATGAAAGCCGCAGAATGGAAAACATTATTGGAAGATATTTGTCAGAAAAATGAGATCCACATGTGATCTGGATTCAATCAGGATCAAACTCTTGTTTGTTTACACTCAGACAATGAATCAAACTCAGCCTTCCATCTGATTGATGATTAATAGAGGTACTGATTTGTTCAAAGAAAGAATGCGCATGTGTATTTGTGTATTTGCGTCTGTGTGTGTGTGTGTGCGTGTGTGTGTGTGTGCGTGCATGCATTCACACTGTGTGCACGTTATCTTTGTATGGAGAAAGCCTTCAAGTTGGCTTTACCACAGAGGTAAAGATGTAGCCAAGTACATAAACACACAGAAGAGGGGGGCTGTGGTGTTTTTTGTTTTTTTTTATATAAAGTGCTGAGTTCTCACGAAACAGACCACCACCATCACCAGAGGTGCACCCACTCCTCTCTCCCTCTCCCCCTTTTTCTTCCCTCTGTAAACTCACTTGCTCCCATTTCAACTCTCATTCAGTAATGAAAGCTAACCTAATTCAGCACAGATTGAGCAACATGACATACTTTATTTTTAATTTCGTGCTTTATTTTGTGCACAAGTGTGTGTGTACGTCTGCATACTCTGTGTATGTATGTGTAATGGGACCTGGAGGCTGTTTGTCTGACTTCACTCCATCATGACTTTGACCCGAAATGTAATTTAATTCAAAACATTAGAACAATCATCTCTGGACACAAATGTGGCTCCAATGAAACATAATTCACTGATCCCTAAGGTATCAGTACAGTTGGCCTGCGCCAAACTTTCACCATGTGCAACACTGTGTGTTAGTGAGTGTTCACACTCTGAGACACACACACACACACACACACACACACACACACACATATGTGCATAAGTGAGTGCAGCGCTGACTTGCCAGGCCATTATTCTGCTCAACGTGTAACTGCTTCAAACTGTCAGTCAACGCAACTTTTAATGTCAAACCCCTCTGTCAGGCCGGTGGCCTTGCAGTACCAGGAAGTGTGATACTTTGACTGCTCCACAAAACTGATGGGCTTGCCACACAACCGAACGTCTTCACGTTCCATAATTGATTGCATGCATGTGTCAGTTCAGATGTAGGTATGGAACAGGCAACTATGGGAAAACCCCCACTTTACTACATCCTGTGTGAGGAGGCCAGGGACCGCGGACGCGCCGCAGAGTGAGAGGAGCTCCACCGCAGCCTGCATGGTGAAACAGGAGAGGGCTGGGCTGACCAGACACCCAGCAGTCACCAGAGCTCTGGGGAGAGATCCATGGAACAAGACGAATAGCGTGGGCGATGCACACACACACACACTCATACACACACATGCACGCATGTACGCACACATACGGCTTCATCAATGTTGCAACCACAGGTCGCATCTGGCTCACATATGCCCTCTCACTGCAGTTTGTACCATGCATGCACACAGTCGCGCACAACACACCGTGCAGATGCATGCTGTGTAATGACACTCGGAGACGGCGCATAATGCAAGAGCAGCCTTGAAACAAACGCCAACATTTTCTCATTCCCGGTTTCATTAGCTCCTATACAGACATTTCCAGAATTGATACACCCCGAGGGGCCAATAATCACCTCTGCTCTCCCAGGGCGCGTACAATCGAGCAGAGGGTCAAAAATTCAGGGATTACCCACTTATTTTCTTCTATTAGTCTCTAACAATAAAACATGATGCACTCCTATGAACCATTCATTACTTTATCAGCTTCAATCATTGAGGGAGGGGGGCGCTTGTAGGGGA
>OMLF01036233.1:2728-14050 GCA_900302615.1 Holocentrus rufus | reverse complement strand
AGAGCCTCCCTCCCTCCCTCCCTCCCTGACTGAGTTTGTTCCTCTAAATAAAAGCGCTGTGTTTCCATGGCCTTGAGGATTGAGCAGACTCCAGTGGAGTGACCTAGCGGGAGCAGGGAGTCTGCCTGCTGGTGGGAAATGCATGCCTGGGTACTTTTCCCAATAAACAAGCTTATGTAAAAACAAAGCTGAAGCAAAGCAGATTATGGACTTCTAAGGGGATTGAGGGCTTTTCTTGGAGTAGCAGTTGTAATCCCTTCTAATGTACTCCAAACAAATGGAATAATGCTTCTTCTGGCACGGGGATAGGGAAGGAGGGAGGAGAAGCATAAAGTCATAGAGAGATGGAGGCATTCAAGTCTTGGAAAAGGATTATGGCTAATTACAGATTTCAGCAAATGTCTGTGGGATGCATGGCTAGAATCGGCTCAATAGGACTTATCAATCACCCAGGCTGAGACAATATTATATATTCTCTCTCATGCATTTATTCATCCATCCCTCCACTCATTCAATGTGTCCATGCCTAACCTCACCCTGCTCCGATCTCCTCTTACCCTCCTCAAAGCCATCTCTGAAGGATCCTGAGCGGCTCATGGTGCGAGTCTTCTCGTCCAATGACATGCAGGAGTTTCTCAGACGGGTGTCGGCGCACGGGTCAAAGGAGACGTCCTGATTGGTCAGGCTGTTGTTGCGCAGACCGGCTAGATTGATCTGAGTTGCAGAGGTGGGGCTGGATGCTGTGAATGCACAAACACAGGACATCACAATGGGCAAAGGCTATGGACAAGGTGTGATGCTGGCAAGTAATGAAAACTAAAAGCTGCTGCTTCCAGTTGTAGGTAAGTGTCTGTGGAGGTAAATGTAGAGCTAGAATAACAGTAACTATCATTGCTGTTGTGTGAAAACCTTGTATCACTGTAAGGCCAAATATTCAGGAACTACTTGGCCATCATGCAGTTGTTAGATATTTAATGTAGTTTGACATAGCTTCATTTCGTTGAACCATGGAAATTACCAAAACTGGAGTTGTTAAAGGAATACTCCAGCATTCTGGGCAAAATACCTTTCTTCTGACTTAAAACAGACTGATACAAGATGTTCAATACCATTTTCACCTCTGTACGTCCACTGGTTTGGCTCCTGGGTAGAATTTAATGTTATCTTAACATGAAGACTTGAAGTCTACAGGAGTCATTAGACTAGCTGCATCAAAGTGAAAAATTAAACCTTACAGCAACTCTGAAGCTGTCTTATTTACAAAATCTATCATGTGTATTACTAAGCTAACATGAAATGCGACCAACAGGAACTGAACCAGTGGATGTACAGAGGTGAAAATGGTATCAACAGCTTGTCTCAGTCTGGTTAAGTCAGGAAAAGGGTATTTCGCCCAAAATGTCGGAGAAGTCCTTTAAGTTTTCACACAACAGCCACACTATACAGTTTGGTGGTGCACATGGCATACCGAGCTGTCCAAAGTTGAAGCGAGTGCCAGAGGGCGATGTGAGGCTGGAGCCGGGGGAAAACGGGGAGTTACTGGCTGAGTCCTGCAAACCGCTGGTTGAGTGGGACCGTAGCCAATCCCGTGCCTCCTCATGGCTTCGCAGTTGGGGAGATGGGGCGTACCTACAGGGAGACAAAGGTCCAGTGTTTAAAGAGGCAGGGCAGGCACGGGAGGCGTAAAACAAAAGTGTGCGGTGTGGATTCTGCGGTGTCACGGGACAACAGCTGCTTTGGATTCTGGTCTGTGTGTACAATTATTATTGTATCATTTCTCTTTAAATCAGCCTGATTAGTAGCTTCAATTTGACAGGTGATCAATCAGAGGCTGAAATTAGGAATTACATAGTGTCAACATAGATTTTCAGCTGAGAGCAACAAAACAAACCAAGCAAAAAGCAGAAAGGAAGCCAAAAAAAAAAAGAAAGTGTACCCCAAATCAAGCCAGTGAACTGCATGACACTGTGAGAGCTGCGTACAATGACGAAGTGGCATGCCTTTTCACCGAAGCACAACACAACACATGTGCCAAAGTGCCAAAACAACAACAAAAAAACATCAGAAGCATCATTAAAGCGTGACCACAAGCCTTGAAGAGTGAACGAAAGAAACAGAGGAGACGATTTGGTGAACAAGGGTGCAAAACGCAGCGTTGCTACAGTGCGGTGAATACGACAGTGGTACCTGAGTCCCTTCTTAGGCAGAGTGTTTCTACCACAGTGTGGCCCGCTGTGGGAGCAGCAGAGAGAAACACTTCAGAGGAGGACAGGGAGGGAATCGAGGAGGGAGGGAAACATGGGATTGCAGTTCTCTAGGCTCGCATAACATACATTTTATTGTTACTAATTCATCATAACTTCAATAAGCAATGATGACTGTCCTCTGCTGATGCTGAAGCTGTAAGCATAAAAGTAACCACAAGATGGCAGTGCATAAACTGTGATGTCAAACTAAGCGGACCACTGCCATGCCTGATAGAAGAGCTATAAACACTGAAGCTTCTAACATCAACACAAACACACATATTCACTCACACATTCACACTCCTACATACATACATCATAGCTGGGGTCCTGCTAATAGCCACGTACGACCACACAGAACTACAAAGTACCAAAAAATCATGAACTACCACAAAATACCGCAAAGAACGACAAATTTTGGGGTAATCCGGAGTGGTTCATGATACTTAGTGGTTCTTCGTGGTAAACTTCCCAGGACTTTGTAGTGTGCTTAGAAGTACTCTATGGGTCTTTATGATACTGTATGGTATTTTTTATGGTGCTTGTTGGTGTTTTGCGATTCTCTCTGGTCCTTTATGGTTCTTTGTGGTGCTTTGTGGTGCTATAAAGCAGTGTGGTGCGACTTGTGGTACTTTATGCTATGCTTTGAGGGATAGTTTGTGGTACTGTGTGGTACTTCAAGGATCTTTGGGGTTCTTTGTGCTACAGCTTTTGGTACTTTGTGGTTTGCATTGTGGTAAAGTTTTTGGTACTTTGTGGTTCTGTGCTGTGGTTTGTAGCAATAAGTAGGACCGCCATGGCTCAAGTGTGGCCACAGGAACACTAACCAAAAGCTGAACATCGCGAACACGCACACAGGCGCATTTACCTGTCCTGTTTCCGAGGTAACGTGTTTCGGCTGAATTTAGGGCTAGCGGAAGGGGAGGAGAGTGGACTGATGAGGGAAGGAGGGAAAACGCACAACAGAAAACAGAGAAAGAGAGATTTAGAGAAAAGAGAGGAGTAAACCCCCTTCAGAAAGAAAGTCCAACAGGTCAAGATACTCAACCAATGCACCAGTGATGCTAGAAGTGAGGAAAACCCAGCAGGGGGATGATGTCATATGACTTGCCTCAAACAATGCTTTGACTTCAGATGCTATAAAATTACCTGGGACACATTCCTGTTACATTACACATTCAACCTGTCAGGATGGAATCCCTTATGATGACCACAATTACTGCATGCAGGATACTACATGGCATTTTGTTCGTCTGCTCAAGTACAGGTAGAACGGGAAGGAAGAAGCATCATCTCACCCCAACAAATAACAGAGAATGCAAAAATGCACCATGTTGCCACTCGTGCTAATTTGAAAACTGGAAAGGTTTTACATGTTGGATTGGATGGGGGGGATGATCGCTCCTAAGTCTGTGATGATATTATTGGTTTACATTTTTTTCAGTACACTAAGAAAAAATGAGAAAAACACTAAAATGTGCCTTATGTTTCCTAGGAAGTAAAATAATGACATTTTGACAAAAAATACAAGATCAAAAATCTTAATCCTGTTGTTAACTGGAGTAGGTTGTGATATAGAGAAATAGTTAACATGGCAAATAACATGTGACTTGAAATAATTCACATTTGTGGAGTTCTAGGAACCACTGCTCTCTCTGGGCTGACAGTCTAATAATTTGTGACTCTTGCTAAATAATAATATCTTGTCAGTCATCAGTCATTGCTCCACTGTCTACAAAACTTAAGTTAATATAACCAAGTTTGCATGGTGATTGATTCTAGATGCAAGGACTTTGCCATACGCTAATATTCATGATGTGACCATCCCACCCCCATCCCAGTCTGGTTCTTTCATCCCGTTGCCCTCTCCTCACCTCTCAGACATGCCGGTCTTGATGCTGCCGGTGCGGCCCAGGGCAGACAGGGTGTCCTCCCTATGCGTCCCGTGGCCTCCTCCCCCAGCGCTGCCCAGGCTCATGTCGATAGACTCGCTGCTGGTGTGCATGCTGCTCACAGAGGGGTAGCCGAGGCTGCCCGTCCCGCCGTGACCCCCCAGGGTGCCCTCCCTGCTCTGGGCAGACGAGCTGCTGAGGGTGGTTCCCCAGGTTAGGCTGTTGGACGGGCCGGTGGAGGAGTAGACTGAGCCAGGACTGGAGGCCTGCAGTGGGGCACAGAGAAGGTGAGGTCAGAGAAGGTCAAACGTGATTTTGTATAAGCAAAAAAAATTTACTCAACAGGACAAATTATCTTCCTTTTAACTGTATTTTCCATATTTGTGTGTTGGGCTATAATCAGGAACTTTTTTTTGCCACCGTAACTTACTGTCATCTCATCATCCAAACTGTTAAGAGAACTCCCAAATATTAGCCTTTTGGTGAGCTCAAACTCATAACTTACAGCTTCTCAAATTAAATCAGATTACAGTTACTAATCACAATTATATCATCTACAGTTACACACAATTTATTAATTTGGAAAACAAAGCTCTATGTGTTTCTTCAAGTGAATGATTCATAGGCTTTTCCAGTAAAGCATAATGAATCATGTCAGAACGTGACAGTGAGTGCATGACTAAGCATGCTCATATTGTTCTTTTCTATGAACAGCTAGTCATGGAGAATGAAGTACCTACACAGCTAACGTCTACAACCACTTAGAGATTGTCAGGTTAATTGAAAACATTACATCAAAATCACCCATGTGTCTCTGGTAGATCTTTCGTCTGGTGCTAATCGCTAACATTTTAGCATACACTACGCAGGCAATTTTTATCAAAAAAATGAGAAAATTAGGACTTATAGCCGCTCTAAAGTTATATTGTAAGAAATCGTAAATGCTGTGCATCAATTTGTTGTAGGAGATGAGTAAAATTTAAATTATATAACAACAGAATACAATACCAGAATACCAGAAACTATTTTATGTGTTACCACTGTAAATGAAGGTGGTGATTTTTTTTTGGTATTTACTTTGTGTTTCATATTTTTTTGAACCACTGGTGAATGATCTGGGACACCGACTAACAACTTTATTATACTAAAATGTCAGTCCTTTTACTTTAAATAATGCCAGTTGCCAACAATTATTCAACACATCGCATGCTAGTATGCTAAGCTAACACAAAATGCTACTAATAGGAACCGAACCAGTGGACGTACAGAGGTGAAAATGGTTTTCTTGTTTCAGTATGGATAAGTCGCAAAAAGACTATTTTGCCCAAAGAGTATTCCCTTAAAGGATAAGCTGACCAATGGACCAGTCTTCCAGAGATTTGATGTATTCCTTTAAGACCTTTAGTTTCCTTTATTTTCCTATTCTAGCTCACCTGCTCACTGCCCAGTGTTCCAGTTCCTGAGCCCAGAGCTCTGCCTCCAAACAGGGGACTGCTGGTCTCGCTGTCCCCTCCTCCCATCCCTCCTCCAGGGGACTCTAGCACCATGGCCACTTGGTTCATGGTAGCATGAGGGTTGGAGATGACCGTGGAGTTCTTCATGTTTTCAGCCGTGGTGACGGGAGCCTGCTTACTGGGCTTCCCACCAAACAACCTGCAGAACAGCAGCAAGAGACAGAAGAGAAAAAGCAAGAGAAGGAGTTCAATTTAAATTCACTTAATTATGAGACACGGAAGGACAAGAAATAATGTTAGAATGTTACGATGAAGGGTATTTGGATATCTGTGAAGAGAAAGATCCAAATTTGTTATGTGACTTCAAAGGAGAAAACCTGTCTTTTAGAGTTACAGCCCATCTATGTCTAGTTTATATTTCCCACCATTGTAATCCATGTTATATGTAGTTATACTTTTTCTGTATTTACTCATTTTTCATCACTTTCACACTTTACAGCGTCAATCCTAACTTGACATTAACTCCTCTCTCGGCCCTCAAAGGCACCTTAAATATAAACACATGGATGTGATAAATTGACTGAGGGAGAGTGCCACATTCTCTTATGGCATATGACTGACAGTGGGCAGAGAGTGACCTAATCACAAAGCTCGTCAACAACTGCTTAACAGTTTTGTTTTTTGTTTTCATTGTTGAGCCTGAAATATTAACAATTTCACAAGAGGTCTCTGAATGCTGAACAAATTAATATTTCCTGTGACTCATTATCTCGCTAGGGCATTTTTCATATTGTGCAAGAGTGAATGGCACCAAATGGCTTCTTCTGAAGGGAGGAAAATGAGCCCTGATATCTCCACCTAAGACTTTGTGCAGACAGCAGAAAGGAAGAATGCAAAGGAGAAGGGAATGTAGACTATTGGCACAAACTTAAACAGCGCTATTATCCTTTCATGTCCATGAAACAAGAAGAACTGTAGCAGGCTAACAGTCAGGAAAGGTACAGTCAGCGCACAGATCTGCCAACACACACACACCCACACACACACAAAACTCTCTCCTGGGTCTCTGGAAACCCAGGGTTAGATTTAAATGGCAGGCTGTGATGACTGGAGCCGCGGTAGGGCGATAATGGCAGCACACAGGCTCTTTGAAGAGTTATCACTCCCTCAGATTAATGAGGGCAGAGAGGTGAGGTAAGACTCAGCTCCCATTACCCCACACCACAACCCCTGCACCATCAAGGCAGAGCAGCCAGACGCCTGGCACTGCATCAGACTAGCTCCAGGCCTGCCATTCACAATGCCCCAATTTAACCCCTGTGTAGTCTGTTTGTGTGTGTGTGTGTGTGTGTGTGCATTGGGACAAGTCCACGCGTGCAGATCTTACTCACTGCTACTTATCATTAACTGTGCCAGCATGATTACTGACTTCATAGAAAGTCTTTGTGTGTGAATGCAAGCCCACACAAGTGTGCTTCATACAAAATTACTCATCAATTAGCAGTCAGTGTGTGTGTGTGATTACTGACTGCATAAATGTGTCCTCTGTGTGTGTTTGTTTGTGTGTTCACCTGCGTAGTGTCGGTGAGGAAACCTGCTGTCTTCCTGTTAGGGGAACAGTGGCCGCCCCTCCGCTCTGCATCACAGCTCCGCTCCTGAGGTTGTCCATCTCAGACACGCCCTTCTCCCGGTCCGTCTGATTGGCCAGGACTCCCGAGCCGTTGGACTTGCCGACGGAGTTTTTACCGTGAGAGGTGACAGAGAGCACGGCGGCCTCGATGCTGCTGGTGGAGGAGCGGTTCCCATTGCGGGCGGCCGCTCCAGAGCGGCTGGGTCTCGGCAGGCTGCGGTACTGCAGCGTGGAGCGGGCGCTCACGGGGAGGAAGCCGTCGTCATGGTGACCCAGCACTGAACCGCTGTCGTGCCCGCCGGCCTTCAGGCCTCCCGCCAGTGAACGCGCCCCAGATTTGGGCATTTTCCCCAAAGTGGCTGAACCACTGGTGATGGTGGCTCCGCTGGCGGTAACCATGGTTACCATCCCAGAGCCCTGCTTCTTGAAGCCAAAGGTGCTGGTGGGGGTGCGTGAGCTGAGCGTGTGCGTCTGGGAGTGGGGATCTGAGACGGTGTGCGTGAGGGCATGTGTGGTCGGGGCACGGCTGGTGGGAAGCGTTTGTTTCTTGGCCTCGTCACCACTGCTGCGTCCTGCATCCGAGGGCGAGCGGTGAAGGCCGTTGGAACGAGGAGACAGGCGGCCCTTTTCGGACACCTTGACATCGTCTGTTTTGCCTGCAGGACACACAGCGCAGGACAGCTTTGTTACCAGGTTTTCATATGACAACTGCATAATGCAAACGAGCAAGCAACAAAGAAAAATGCTTTAAAAAATGGTAAAGGTCACCTGTCCACATCAGTGGCGCTTCTGTGCTTGCATTTGGAATGTTAATGATTTCACTTTCAGTCATCTCCCCACTCACTCCAATGTTTTTCACAAACCGAGGCTCTCAAACAAACTTCAAACATGAAGAAGGCTGAACATTACTAATCAAAAAATAATTTGCAGGTTTGTGTTTGTTTGAACATTTATCCAGTCATCAGCATTCAAAATGCGACCACAGAAGCCACTGATATGGATGAGTGACATTCTATGTCTTTATATTATGAAAAGTAACATGTACAGGCCAATGTTTTAGGAAAAAACTTGCATATTCATTTGAAGGAATACTCTTACAGAAATGCTACCTATGGGTAGCATTTCATGTTAGCTTAGCATAAAAACTTAGCAGAAAGTCTACAGGAGTCATTAGCCTAGCTCTGTCAAAGTGAAAAAAGAAACCTTACAGCACCTCTGAAGCTGTCTTATTTACACAATGTGTATTTGAAATACACGGCTTGAAACAGAGTCGTTTTAGGAGAAGTTAGTGTTGAAGTTACTCAAACCAATAATGCAACTTTTTCAGTAGGAGGCCTGTGGGACAAACATGCCCCTTTAATGCACTGCACCTTTAAGACTGTCCCCTTTAATGTCACCCAACAGTGCCATGATCAGATAAATATTCTAGCAATGAATACCCTCTTCATTCATTTCATCCGTACAGCCTGTTGGCAACAATACCTGTCTGAAGCCAAAGAAAGCAGACATTCTCAATAGCACAACTAATCGCACTGTGCAAATTTCACCTTCGTTTCACCTGCCACTTCATTTGTGTTCCAGATAACAGATAGATTACTTGTTACAATGGGCATTTTTTTCAGGGTTGTCTTTTTCTCGAAGTGCTATTATTAGGGTGTGCATACCGTGCGTGTTTTAGTGATAATTCTGGAGTGACTGACGCTGACCAGACAGTAGGGGCCTTTGTTACCTGTGCTGTGGGTCTTGAGCGTGACGGAGCCAGTGGAGCCCGTGCTGCCAGTGCTTTTGGTTCGGGGGGACGTCACCCCCACCTGAGTGCTCATGCCCCTCCTCCAGGAGCCTGTGTGGGACACAGAGGGGGTCTTCCTCCCCGAGCCCCCCTTGTCGGACTCATCTGAGATGTCAGAGGGGTTCCGGCGGCTCCACTTGGAGCCCGGCTCCATCCTGACCCCGCTGTCCGACCCCCCGTCTGACCTCTTCACCTCGTCCCCTGACCAGGCCTGGTGCACCGCTGTGGAGGCCGAGTGCTTCTCAGCATCCGTCACAGGCTGCTCTCAAACACACAGACACACACACACACACACACATGCTAAGTCAAATTTATTACTGCTGAGGAAAGTGTTTTTTACGACATGTTGCCAAGTGCTTTTAAAAGGCACTTCATTTTATGACCATCACTCTGGGTCATCTAACCAGCATCTGCACCACAATCACCTGAGCGGTTGTCAAGAGGCTTTATTGCCGCCATTGATCAGACAGGATGCATTTTAGCAGCAGAGAGCATCCTCCTCCTTGTTGTTTTCAACGTGACACAACTGTTTGTTTGTGCTGCTTTTTTGTTGCTGGGTGGCTCACATTTTCAGAGGAGCGCCTCCAACGCTCCAACGCTCCGACTTGAAAAAGTTCAAGTCGGAGCAGGATCACCCCATTGATGCAAAGCGTGCACATAAAAATGTTTGTTTAAATCACCGACTGTGACAGGAAAACTCTTTGGAAAATGGCCTTGGATCTAGAATTCCATATTTTGGCAAAGTTTTGTGGTCAAAATTACTCCTGAGGCCTCTAAGAGCTGTTTGAGTGACTAACAGCTGATTGTCAGTTGCTCCTTCGGTTGCCTAGCAACAACAGAAAATAAGCAGTAGGCAGCAGATTTGTAGCCTTCAATAAAAAGTCAGTGCAGGGCCAGTTGCCTTCAAAATGCCTCCTGTGTGATCAGGCCTTTCGTCTGTTATTGGAGGACAGATGAGCCAGGCTTTATTAATGCGGTCAGCGCTGCTCTACTGAAAGAATGCCTCCATTGTACCCTTCTTTGTTTTTCCTGCAGCACCTCGACCCCTTCACCAATAATGAACACGTATCTCACGACAGCTGCCTGTCCATCAGCCGCGATGTAGCGTGGTACACGTGAGCTGGCGTTTGTGCATCGTGACAGCCAAGTTTTCGCACCCCCTCCTAAAAGCTTCTTCCAAAGTAAGCTGAGAATAATACCAGCTTACCTAACGCTTCCCTGAACTGAGATGGCTTTCCAAATTTGTGTTTGATGACTTGAGGCCAGTTTCAACATTGACATTTAGCTTGTGAGTTAGGGAAATGAGGTGAAGTGCTGCAGGGTGTCTGGTATCATTTAGAGTTAGAGCCAGTTGACTTCTATGTCTGATTTACACTTTCTCCAATCATTTTATAATGTGTTCATGTGACCTGAAAACACTCAAATCCAATGAAATAAGGAGAATACACAAAGTTTGGCTTATCTCACTCTGTGGACGTTGCTTTCCAACTGTACAAGAATGAATGGAAGCAAATGGCTGAATTTAAGAAGCCCAGAAAATTCAAACAGAGCTGACACCAAAGAAGGAGTCTCGAATATTGCCGCAAATTTAAAAAACACCCGCATTCTCTTTTAATGTATGAGTGTGTGTTAATATGCAGGTGTGGCTTTACCTGTCCGTTGAGGGCCTTGCGCTGCGCGGCAGGTGTGTTGGCATAGGAGGAGATGGAGGAGCTGGTGTTGATATCATCGGTGTCGATGTTGTCGCTGATACCGCTGCTCACCGAGCTACTGTCGTCCCAGCTAGACACACACACACACCCCCACACACACACACACACAGAAAAACAGATACAGGCTTGCTTTAGTAAATACACTCTATCGATGATATTCCAGAGCAGAGTGGATGGAAGTGCAGTCAGGGTTGGTTGGGCGGTCAGCTGGATGTACATACAGTATGTCCATGTTTTATCAGGATGATGTTAATATATGAAAAATAACTGCTATACTGATGTTCATATATGGCATTCCAAGGATGATCTTTGCTTACGTTTCTGCTTTGGTGTAAAAACATGAGACAAATATGAATGTACAAACTGGTATGTTGCATGGCAGTAAAATTGCAAACGAGAGAAAAAAACAAAACAAAACAAAAGCAAAACAGACAGAAGACAATGCATCCCATATCTCCAATGTGGGAGTGTCCTGTGATTTTGGCTTGGATAGCCACACAGCGGGTACATCACACACACACACACACACACAGAATGGGGTTGTCCATCACACAAACAAAGGCTTGCTGGAGGGGTGACATCATGGCAGTGGTGGAGGA
>OMLF01036212.1:1175-12131 GCA_900302615.1 Holocentrus rufus | reverse complement strand
TGATGTGCACTCCTCTGAAAAGGCTAAGTTCTGTCCACTGTAGAGCCTCAATTTGCTTGAATAAGAATTGCAGACATTTTCTGAAGCGGCCGCCTTGTGTCCGCTCCACATTACCTGTAGTGTGAAATAGGCTTTGACAGTTGGAAAAAAATCTCATAGTGTGAACGCAGCCTGAGAGAGACAGTCCTGCTGTTGTCTCTGTTTGTGTCATGGCCTCAAGTTTTTCCTCCATTTCTTCTCCTCTCCTCTCTGTGTCTCTCCTCCCCCTCCTCCCTCCCTCCTCCCTCTGTCTCTTCAGGCCCTGAGTGAGCGTTTCTGCGGGGAAATCTCAGACGACAAGATCGCTCTGTACTCCTTCTTTCCTGACGAGTACTTCACCTGCTCCTCTGTTTGCCTCAGCTGCAAGTAATTCATTACACACTCATACTCTAGAGGCAGGCACTCCATCGTTTTCTGTATCCCACTTCGCTCCACTCTTGACTTGGGCCTGAGGATGTGAGCGAGGCGCTATCCAAATTCAGGAATTTTCTGTCCAATACCCCAATCAAACCTAAGAGAGTATACCTGTCTGTGATCACAACTTACACCAAAGTCCATAACTGCTGATCATTTTTACCATAGTACAAACTCATGAAAAATCTGGCCAGTCACCAGGTATTCATTCTATACATGTGCCAAATGAAATTAATTTTCCACAAATAATTAAATACAAATAATGTATTGAGCACTGTTTAATGTATTTTTTTTACCATGATCTTCAGATTTTAGCACTGACTTTTTGCACTCCTTACAATCGTCTCTGCAAACCTGAGGAGCAACGTCAGAAACTGAGCCTGACTTGACCCAAGCCCTTCAGCACCAGTCAGCTCGAGCAAAGTCCACGTTTGTCTTCTTGAGTCCAGGCGTAAATGTCATGTTGCTCTATTCTGCTCTACTTTATCGGTCAGGCTCAAGTGAAAAATGACTAACATTGTATTTTTTCATATGCCATTGTATTCTGTCATGAGGTTTCAAACTAGCTGTGCTAAGTTTAGAAAGTGACTAACATCCTCCATCCCGTCCTGCGTCACATGTTATTTCAGTCCTCTTTCTTTTGTGTTCTGCTGAGCACATGCACATTTGAACTGGTGTACCATGCTACACAAGTATGCTTAACAAGACATTTTCTCAGGCACTCAGGAGAAATGGCAGTCCACTCCACTCAGTATTTTTTATTTTTATGAAAGCTGAGAGGCAGTGGGAGTAGCATAAACATGTTTTGATTCAGGAAATCCTGATCAATGTTTTTGTCCCAAATCCTGATCCGACTCAATCAGCCTCGACCTTAGTGAACAATGTTATAAATTCAGTGTCATTTCACGTATAAACTTTTGAAATACTTGCATTCCAAACATTGCATGTAGGTTTTATGTGGCTTTCAGTTTTAAAAGTGAAATAATTTCAACAGTTTCTCTTCTCAGTCATGTCGTTCACTGCTGTAAATAATGAAAAGCAATGATTTGCAGCACTACGGCTTTCGAAGTAAATTGCACAAGAGAGGGAGATTATAGTAGAATTTGATTGGGTTACATTGGTTGTTTACAACTGAACACTTAAAATGCCTGGATTGAGCACTGATACTGATCTTTGATCGGTTCCATGCATCCCTAGTTCTGACAGAATGCGTTCCTAGGTTAGTTAAAAAATACAGCTTCCGCCCCACTGCCACCACCTTCCCAAACTCTGAAGTCCATCATGCTGGTCTGAACCGTTGGGTTTTCTGTGCCCCACTGCAGTGTTCGCTGTAAGAATGGAATGAACCATCTGAGAGACCGAGTCCCCCACATGGCAGACGGACTGTGCCAGTATGCCCACCAGTTCAACAACAAGGTCCTCATCTGCAAGGTAAGACAGGCAGACAGACAGAGACTCACAGAGGTTGTCATGCTAGAATATCGACTTTGGTTTAATTTTTTCCAACTTTGACAGCAGCACTAAGTTTAAGATCTAAAGCAAGAAAACAGCAGTGTGTTCGCACACGGCTCTGTTGCTACTTTGTGGGTCTGACCTTGTCAGTGTGGGAAGTGAAATGGTTCCAGTTTCATCACCATGTCAATGTGGCCTGGGATTCAGTGCAGGATTTGGTAGACTGACCCTGTCAAATGTTTTTAGGTGTTTGGTTTTGTTAAACTTTGTTGAAGTGTGTGTGCTGACTGTTGCAAACCGCAGCTCTGCGTCAATAGTATTGACATTTCTGTTCACCTCAACTCCAGTTCTGGCAATTCACAAAAAAATCACACTCTATTATTTCCTGTGTGTGTGCGCGCGCCTTCAGAGGTGCTATGAAGGAGGTAGAGAGGTGATTGTGGTGCCTAAGACCTCGGCTTCCACAGACAACCCATGGATGGGATTGGCCAAGTACGCCTGGTCGGGGTATGTATACACACACACACACACACACATGCACAGTTTGATTGCCATTCTTCGTCTTTTTCTTACTTATACCCTCTCTCACTGCTGTGTGTGTCTCAGCTACGTGTTGGAGTGTGCTTCCTGTGGTGTGATCTACCGCAGCAGACAGTACTGGCTGGGCAACCAGGACCCAGAGAGCGGTGTGGTGCGACCCGAGGTCAAGCACGTCTGGGACGGGGTGAGTACTATGATTTGTCCCTCCTCTACCATTTAACTGCTGTATTTTAACAGACATACACATACACACACTTTTCTGTCTCTACACAAACACTTTGAGATACAGTCAGAACTTGATTTCAGGTACATTTTGGTGCATTTTTGCCACAGGAAAATAAGGATTTTCAATTTCATCATTCTATCGTTTCTGCTTTGAACAGAGGTGCTATACTGAAAATACAGATTAGACCTTTGGCAAACCTCATACTGCAGAATTACTCAACATAACAGGTCTTGAATATTCTAAAGGCATTTGAACCAAGATTTTCCTCTCAGAGAGGTGGACTAAAACCTGTCCTCTACTCTGTTGTGTTTCATTGTCAGCAGTGTGTGCACAGAGGCTTTGCTGTGCTGGAAACTTACAGTAGCTAAGGGATGAATCACATGTGAAGTTGTGGTTGGACACAGAGGTATCAAAGGTCAAAGATAAGGGAACATAGTTGGTCTTGTCTTATGCCCAGGTCGTTCTAACCTGATGCGTCTTGTTCTGCCATGTATACAGAGAGCAAGAACAAAAGTTTGTGTCTTGTTAGAACTCGAGTTGTATGCTGCATTTATGAGTGGATGATGACAACTCAGGAAAGCTCACGAGTTTTGTTCGACATACAGAGAATTTGCTTTGAAGAATGGGAGCATTAAACTGACATCTTGTAGACTTTGGTCTGCCATTCACTCCGTGTAAGACAGACAGCCAGTGGTTTAGTTTAAGGGTTTATCATTGTAAGGTCAGGGTTGAGTCATGGACAGGGAGCTTTCATAAATTCTTGCGACAAACTGTGGAATATCATGCAGTGTGGTCAGCCTCAGTTTAACTATTAACTACTAAACATTTCTGAATCTTAAGTGTGTTTAAAATTTTGGTTAAGGAAAAACTTCTCGTCATGTTTATTTATGTTGTGGAAATTCAACATTTTAGTCACGGAAAAATTTTACATTGAACACGGAGTGGTCGCCCTGTACAGTGGGAATCAGTGATTGGCTAACAGAGAGGCGGCTTTTTTCTGCTTCCTCCTATCCACTTTCCCTTCTGCCTTCTCTTCTTCCCCTCATCCCTCCATCTGTCCATCTCCCTCTCCTTCATCCCTCTCTCCCCCTCGGCAGACGGATGCCTTCCTGACAGACCACCAAAACGCCGCCCAGCGGGTCCTGGATGGGATGAACTACGTGATCCAGTCGGTGTCGGAGTACAGCACCGGCCCCACCAAAGCCGTCACGGCCTGGCTCACGGACCAGGTGGCGCCGCCCTACTGGAGACCCAACGCAGAGATCACTGTGAGTAGAGTTACGTGATGTCACACGTCTGACATGTAACTGTTAACTGAATTTGTATGGTGTCTGTACTAAAAACATGACCACATCTGCCCGTCCCATCTGTGTATCCTCTCCCCAGGCCTGCCAGGGCTGTAACAAGGTGTTCGAGGAGGCGGAGAGGAAGCACCACTGCCGCTCATGTGGCGAGGGTTTCTGCCAGCCCTGCTCCAGCCACAGGATGCCGGTGCCAGAGAAGGGCTGGGGCAGCGCTCCCGTCAGGGTGTGTGACGCCTGCTACCGCCAGGGAGGACCACCGGACACCAACAACCAGGGTAAGACACAGCCAACATGGGTCTTGTCCAGGCTATCAGAGGTTCAATAAAATGTCTGAAAAGGTCACAAATATTCAAAATGTAAAGCCTTAAAAAGCATTAGAATGTCTTAAGTACAGTAATTAGTGGTTAATTGTCACTTTGTTATGCATTGCTTTCATTTAATTCTTAATTAACACAATGGGCCTCATTTATTATTTATTTATTTATTTATTAATATGTTGGTAAATGTTTGTGTGAGTTGCCTTGTGTCTGTGTATGAACTAAAACCTGAATTTATCAAAAGTTTGGAGCTGTGGCATTTTGTACACGTGAATGTTGATAAATGCCAGCCACTCGTAAACTTGAAGTGTGTCCGCACGACCTCTATTATCATACATTACCATAATCGCCCCGCCTCAGAAACACCATAGAAGGTACATCAGAACACCCACCTACTCACACTCACCTTTAGAAATGGCATCGAAGAGGCAGAAGAATTTCTCTGAGTCAGAGGTGGAAGTGATACTTCGTCATGTTCAGCAGAACAAAGATATACTCTTTCGTAGTGGTGTTGCTGGTTCTCTTCCACAAAAGAAAAACATAAGAAGTAAACTAAAAAATAAAGTATGACATCAAATAACTGCAGAAGGTGCAGCCGTGCTCAAGCTCAGTTAGCTGCCTTTGGCAAATTAAGACAAATAAAAAAACACGGTGTCCCTTTGATATAACCTATATACCAAAGACAACTTTAGCCTGATGCTTAAAGTATTTTCTGATTTTTGCAGACATTTCAACATTTTAAGATGAAATATGGTCAAATTACGTAGTGTCATAATTGGAAAAAAGCAAATACTCCAGATAAAAAATGAGCTGTTTAGTTTACATTCATTTTGCGCGTGCTCTCAGGTTCTTGTAATTTCCTACTTTGATAAAACACAATTTTCCTGTGTAAACATCAGTTCAAAGGAATTACGCAAAAGGTTGTTTGCATGCAACTCAATAAATGAGGCCCAATATTTCCAATTTTGTGATATTACACAAAGTTGGAAAGTAAGGCAAATGCCATGAATAGTTTAAAAAGTCCTGAATTTGCATTTGGATGCCATATTGGTGGCTGTTTGATTATTTCTACCTGCACAATATCTCTGCTTGACTCTCTTTCCGTATGTATTTTTGTAGTGTGTAAAACGGCAGTAGTGGGCAGTAGCTTGACAAGCTCCGTTTGGGCCTCTTGGCCTCTTGGCAGACCCACAGGGATATGGTGAGGGATTTAGTGCCTATAGACCCTGTGGTTGTACTGAAAGGGATTATGCACTTTAGAGCGGAGTAAGAAATGATATTAGTACATTTATGAACATCTGGAGGCTGCAGAATGCAGTTTGTACGGTGGCAGGAGAGCCTCTGACTGACTGTTGATCAGACCTGTGATCGTTTTTGTTTTTGTCATTTACTTTACATTACTTAACAAGGTGGCTGCTGTCACTTTTTCCTCTTTGTTGATTTTTTTTTATTACACATCAAAAGTCAAATCTTGTAAGCAGCATAGCATGTTTGATGTATTGTGTTTGATGTAAAATGTGTGATCTCTGTTTTATCTCTCTCTCTCTCTCTCTCTCTCTCTCTCTCTCTCTCTCTCTCAGTGTGTAAGGTGGAGCCTCGGGGTCTCATAGCTCGCAGGGTGACCGAGGTGGCCCAGTCGACTCTGGACATGGTGTCTACAGCTGTGGACTACCCTCTGTGTGAGTGCAGCTACATGTTCTCAGTACACACACTCTCCATGCACTACAGTGAGTTTACACGTCAGGACCGGCCCGGATAAGGATGCACCAATCAGGTTTTTCTAGACAGTTCTAATCACCAGTTTTATAACAATGTGATTGGCTGGTAGCTTTTATTGAGGAAGCGTAGTCTATGCGTTCTGTCCAGTACATTAGAATGTTTTCAGTGATTAAACACGCTTTTCTACATATTTTTAAAATATTTTCAGTGTTATACATTGAACAGCTTTTGTGATAGAGCAGTTACTACCAGTGACCCATTAAGAACTTTTATAGACCTGTTTCACAGCAGCCACTTTGGCATGAAATAATAGGTAAACACAGGTGTTACTAATCACATGAATTAAGGTTCTGTTCTATTTAGGTACAGAACCTTAACTGATGATTAGTAGCATGATTAGTAACACTTGTGTTACCTACTATTGCATGCCAAAACAGGTCTGTTGACTGATTGTGATTGGTTGCTGATTGATTGGTGCATCTCTAGGGCCCGGGCTGTTCTGAGGTCCAAAATACGCCCCATTCTTTCATCTGTTGGTTGGTGGGGGTTTTTCTGTTTGTTTGTTTGTTTGTTTCTTGTTTTGTTTTGTTTGGTTTGTTTATGAAGTTTGAGAGATTTTGAGTTTTCACCATTATTGGGGAGAAATTCCTGCCACCCGCACGGCCTTCCACGTGGCTCTGCTTGTTGTTGATAAGCAGCGAGTCCTTAACATGCTGAAGACGGTCATGTGGCAACAAATTCATAATTTGTACCGATAACGATAAATGGTTGGCTGCAAAGCGGCGAATGAAATTGGCTTACCGTGGGGCTACGTTGAATTGATGACTCACTTGGAAGGAACGAGTAGTATAAATAAACATCTAATGGCCAAGATGCAGCCTATCTGTCTGAGTTTTTTAATGGGTGTTTAGAGATTCGCTCATAAACATTAATGAAGCTTAGAAGCCTGTAAAGTGATTCAGACCCAGTATATATAATATTATGCAGGCTCACAGTTTTTAGAGTATAGCAGGCTTTTGGGCTGTGGTCAGGTAAATTATTCCTATAATATTCTGTCACTGTCCTATCTTTGAATGAAACAGCAGTGAACTAGTGTCTCCTTGGGGCTCAGTTTGCTAAGATGCATCATTCCTGCCTCCCTTCATTTTTTTGGGGATCGCACCAGATCAAGCACCCCACATAGTGAAACACAAGAAGGTACTTGGTAGGCTGCAGACTTCAGCTGGATGTTTTGGCCCTGTTTGTGCTAAGCAGTGCCCTCTTTTGGCCGTGCTGTTGTCATAAGACAGGCCTCTTTTGGACAATCAGTGTGGAAAGTTGGTCAGTGTTGCCTTGACCCATGACCAACCTTCCTGAATGGCAGTAGTTCGTGAGTTATCTTGCACATATTGGCCGAGCTAATAAAATAAAAGTAAACCGCTGCTGAAAATCCGTTCTCTGTTCTCCTCTCCCTCAGGTTTTGTGAAGGGCGTGGCTCGTCCTGACTACTGGGTGCCAGACGAGGACATTATCCAGTGCCACGTGTGCCACAAAGCCTTCACCCCGGCCATGTCCAAGCACCACTGCAGGGCCTGCGGACAGGGCGTGTGCGGGCCCTGCTCCACGCACATCAAGCCCGTACCCTCCCGGGGCTGGGACCACCCGGTCCGAGTGTGTGACAGCTGCCACAACCGCAAGGGAAGCCTGTGACCCCCCGCCCTACCTAATCCACCCACCCTACCTTCAGGATAACTTCTCTGAACAAAACTCAAGTGCACTCTTAACACTGTGAACCCTGGCATTGCTGGTTCAAGCCGCAAGTGGCATCCATACAGCATCTAATGGCAGAACTGGAACTGACGGCGTTTTTAAGTGAAACGACAGAGCAGTCAGACGCTTCGATCCAAGAACTAGCCGTCTATTGGCTGCTAAAAATGATCTCCGTCTGGGTACCAAGGCCTGTAGTTTTTAATCAGCGCTGTCCCACCATTAGCTTTCCATCTCGACTGCCTTCCACGAACCATCTGATTCTTCATCATCTAACCGAACACAGATCAGGCTTTCCACTGCAGAGCCCCAGTGGAACAGTCAAACCAGTTAAAAGACCAAGCAGTAAAAAGGAAAACTTATATGAAATCACCTAGGAAACTTCTTTAAGAAAGAAGGCAGACGACTTCCCTTTACCTCCCTTTACAACAACCCAGTTGCTCTTACCTGCTCTGTAAAATGTGTTCCTCCTGGTTCTGAGTCCTGTTCTTGTTCCCTGCAGCAGGCGGTTTCCTCTCCATCAGACTGATCCCTCGGCTATACGTGACAGACGAACAAGTAAAAGGGATGTATGGGGATTTTAAAGAATGAAGGTGTGGATTTTTTTTTTTTTAAGTCGTGACGGTTCATGGAGCGTAGGGCCATCACGGCGAAGCGCGCAGTCCCTTTTCGACTCCTTTGCAGGGCCCTCAGAGGAGTCAAGATCGTTTGAGGTGATTTTCTTTTTAAATATCCTCCACATCTGTCTCTGAAGTGTTTTATTTTTTTTCCAACGACTTCAGACTTGTAGATTCTGGCAGGCAGGAGTATAAGAAGGATGGACTGAGGGGGAAGAAAAAAAACCTTTTGAGATACACAGCCAGGAAGAAGCGATCCTGCAGTGTTAGCAGTTCAGTCTTTTGGGGGAAATGAGACTTTGCAAGAGCGTGTTTTACTCAGGGCAGAAAGAGATGGGAAGGGCAGAGAGGGAAACGTAAGCTGCTGCAGTTTGTGCCTTGATTCCAATCTAGTATCCCAATTCTACATCCAAGGCTTGCTTTTGTGGGACCCCTCCCACAAATACACGCACAGACTAGGAAGTAACGGGATTAGTTTCGCCTAATTATGAGATGTAATTTAAGTCTCACTCCTCTAAATGCACACTTGTTCATGCATGGTGAATTGGGACAGGAAAAGAAAATGTGTAGCATAATATCTTGTAGACATTCCAGTGTACGGAATAACCTGTGTAATAATGTAGACTTGCCTTTCTGAGGTTATTTAAACAAGTGGGCACTTTATCGAGCCCCTGACGCTTCAGAAAGCACGTGTATTGTAATGACTACTGTCGCGCTAGTCAGGATGATTGAGTGTGCATTATTTTGATATTTGAAAGGCGCTCGCATTAAGTCGCTTGCCATGTAAAGCACAAATGATATACAAATTAATGCAAAATGACAGTTTCTGTCAAAGGGAATTTCTCTGCATAACATACTGGATGAATTGATGCTGTTTTCCTTTTCTTCTGTGTAGTAATAACCAATTTGTGTTTTAAAGATGTTTACCGGTGAAATTCAGCGTTTGACAATCTTGATTTGTTTTATTCTTTCTTAAATCAGGCTTGTCCAAATAAAAACAACTAAGGAAGATTTTGTGTCTTTATCCATTTCACTCACTTATTATGTCACCTATCGCCTCTCCCTCCTATCCCTGGACAAGCTCCAGTCAACTTATCTTAAGTTTGTCTTCACTGGTGACCGATAGACCATGGACTAATACACATGAAACCACACTACCCATTTCCCATTTCCTTCACCCAACCCAATTATGCTTGCTCAAATTGGTTTTAATTGACTATGCATAGTGTCCATAGAGAGGCAGCAGGAGGGAGAAGGAGAAACAGAGAACAAGAATGCATATTATGTACAGTAAGTATGTTACCAAAAAAAAAAAAAAGCCTGTATTATGCCTAGCTTTTTCAAGTCTTGTGGTGTGTCTTGTCATAAGCGAAAGCATAAATGAATGCATTTGCTGAAAATACACCTGCTTTTTTTTCTATTGGTGGTTGTTGGCCGTATAATAATCACCAACCTGACAATATAGTTCTGATTCACTGCTCCACGTCTGACGGGGAAGCACTGCAAACCTGCAGCGTGCCACACTCTGAAGGTGTCCCATCGTAAAACTGATGTAGTGTAAAGCAGCAGTGTTGTAGCCGGAGACCTCACACGGTGAATCTGAGAGGTTTGGACTCGCTGACGCTGGTGCTGCTGCAGAGGAATTACGCGGCCCGATGTGGCTGTGAGTGGTATTACTGTACGTGGCCCTCCAAACCACTGTGGAAAATATCCATCCGCCAGCTCAGTGTGAACAAGACACATTCAGTGAGTGATGACAAAACCAACCGGCCTGTCTTCACTTTTCAGCCCCACTGGAGTTTATACACAGCAATTCAACATAGCTAAAAAAAAGTTCAGGCTGTTTTTTTTTAATTTGTTGACTGACAGGTTAATTATAGGAGCTGTGTCCATTGGTTTGTCGTGCCTAGTTATTACCGTCAAAGCATTATCCGGCCAATAAAAACTATTAGAACTCCCGTAAGCGTTTCAGACATGCGCAGTTCAGGGAGGACCTGGTCTCTTCAGTAGCGCCCGATCAAGCTGCAGATGTTTGTCCTGCTGGCAGGCTTAAACATGCTTGTGGTGTAAAAGTCGTGATGCCTTGTAAGAGCACAAGGGGGCGCCAGATGAACAGCAATATCTCAGCTGCACCATGGCAGATTTTTACATGACACCATCAACTTTTAATGTCCTGGGTGAGCCCCGACGGGGGATATCATGTCATTATGAAGTTGTCCTAGTTGGAAGTAGAAACTTTTCCCCTGATAGATAGATAGATAGATAGATAGATAGATAGATAGATAGATAGATAGATAGATAGGAATAGAATCAGAAGAAGAAAAAAATCATTAACACCTGCCCATTCATTCACGCTACACATTACGGGTTTAAACCTGTAATTATGAGCTTTCTACAGCCACAGAGGGATGAATATTGTATAACGGGGTCTTTTGTTTGTAATCCAAACCGGCTTAGCATATGAATCACTTGTAAAGCCAGCAGAGGTGATTGGGTTTCTCTCTCTCTCTCTCTCTCTCTCTCTCTCTCTCTCTCTCTCTCACACACACACACACACACACACACACACACACACACACACA
>OMLF01036207.1:1094-18405 GCA_900302615.1 Holocentrus rufus | reverse complement strand
GGATGGATGGATGTAGTAAGTGAGTGAGCATGAAAGAAAGAAAGAAAGCAAGAAAAAAAGAAAAAAAAAAGAAAGAAAGAAAGTTTCCCCACAAACGCAAGATTTGGCAAATGTTAGAACTCCATGTCCACCTTTGTTTTTCTGTTATGTCGTATAGTCGGAGCAGAAAAGAACAAACAGCATGATAAAACCTTCCAGGGAGGCAGAACTCTATTACCACCATCAAATGAATGGGAGGAAAACTAGAAAACAAAGGCAGATGGTATGCACAGGCAGCATGGCTGTTAGGCATAGAGAATAGGAGATGGCAGCATGAATCAGTGTGACATAATTCTAACTGTCCAGATGCTAACTTTTATGCTTTCACAAGATTCTGGCTATTTAGGTATTTAGATGTACATCAGCGTAGAGAACTGTGCCAAGAAGTACCTAAAAGATTGCTACAGTAGCAAAATAGTATATCAAGACAAAAAGTTTGCATTGTCTTACTACATATGAACGCCTTATACAATGTCTCCAAACTTGACTGTAACCAAAATCAAACCCATATCCTTGACAGCATTTGGCGCAGCTGCCTGCTGCCCCATGCTTAAGGTCGATGCTGCATTACATTGGAGGGTCGACGGATTATTTGCCATTGTGTTTTCACAGCCTCGGTGTTGTGCTTGGCAGAGGGTCAACGTGTGGGAGGACCGGGGTCATAAAGCCGCAGGGCTGCTGGTATAACAACCCATCATCATGACATACAAACATACACGCAGCGCTGATCAATAGATGAAGCCACAGCGAAGCATACCACCCCCAAGGCTGCCTTTTTGAAGAGAACAAATGGATGAGTGTGTTGTTTCCAGGGACACATAAAGCAGACGCGCAAAATCTGACAAGACATTGACTATTCTTTGGCTAACTAATTGGCTCATCGTTGGGCAAAGCAGATCAATAACTGAACATAGCCAGTGATTAAAATTAATCACGGGCTGACCAGGGCTGCAATGTGCCAAACACGAGCCCTGAGGTCAAAAGTCAGGTGCTACTGATCAGGCACAAGGGGATGATCACACAACAGCATCCAGATTATACAAGCAACAAATGCGGTTGCATAAGTGATGACGCTTACACTGCATCAACGTAAAGACTTCATTAAAATCCCTCGGGGAGATGCAACATCCCTGGCTCCGATCATATTGAGCACAACCACATGATCAGCATAGAACATCCTTGCCACAATATTCATTTTCTCTTTCTATGAGAAAATGTGTTTCTGATCATTGGATGCAATGAACTTGAGGATATAAGCTTTGAAATGTCACATCAGCTCCAAATAAATTGCCCTGAACCATGTGTAAATGTCATCCGTGGGAACATGTGTCCATCTGAAAAAGGGTTAAAAAAAACTATGTTTTGGTAAGTAGTAAGTCCAGTGTGTCTCTAGAGTAGAACATAATATTCCCAAAGGAGATGAGACCACAAGAGAGTCCTGTTAGCTCCGTGCTGGTCCTCTTTATCATCGAAAAGTTGTATAAAGCAGCAGTAAGGCTTGCCAAATGCGTAATGAGGAAAATGAGTAAAGAGTGAGTATATGCAAGAACAACAACAACGTAGACATAGAAACAAGTCTTTTATCATAAACTGGCTCACTGAAAGCATGGAATCATTTCGGGATATTTTCTTTAAATTTTCCTTTGAGTGATGATCCAGCAGATACTCTTGGTGTTTTTTAAATATCAAATCACCAAGTACAAAATCATATAAAAATGCGTTTCTATCTGTGATCCCAATTCTATTCATAGATAATGGGGAAAAAATCAATAGCTCTTTCTGCTACCTTCATGCCTGCCTATTTGCACAGAAATTCTCAAAGGTGCACACACCCATAGATTATCCATTAGTGAGAGCTTGACTGATATGTAAATTTATGAGTCATATACTGTAATTATGCCAGAATCATGGGAGATGATAAAGAAAAAGTAGAATCAAAGGGCTATTTTTTTCATCAGTGACTGTAAAAGTAGTATCCACCGCGGTGCAGATCTGACAGTTTGAAAGGATGTTAAGCCATATGGCTCCTAGCCAAGAGGGAGGAGAGACAATGTAATTGACAACGACATAGGAAAACTTAAAAACTAAACTCAAAAACAAAAAGGTGTTAATAACATAAGCATATATGTTGGAATTTTGCCAAAGAGAAAAGTCTGACTTGGAGTTTAGTTGAAGTAATATAATGAGTCGTTTGAATGGCTTCAAATGCCTTTTTGTTAGAGCAGCAGTCTTCAGTTGTTTAGAAATATAGGCTATAATGTAGTCTACCACAATATATGCATAATCCGATTTGAAGATGTAACACATTAAATCCCATGGATTTACTCAAAATATCTCCACATATCCCATAATATCCTATGAAACAGTAGAGTGACACAGTGGAAAACAACTGACGACATGATGGAGAACTTGAACATTTCGCAGCCACAGTGAGCATCCTCCTTGGAGACCTGCAGCAGTACTTCCAGTGTACGATCACTGAACTGGTTCATTGTAGACATGGTACTGCCAGCTGGGCTGGGAGCCAGGGGTCCAGGAGAGCTAGATATCCTGAGATTAACTAGTGGGCTGCAACACTTTTTATCTTTAAAGCAGATCTCCTGCTTAATGCCTCCTCATCACAGTGATATCGGTAATTTCTGTAGTTGTGTGCTGTCCTTCAAAAAATCGTGCTTTTGTAACTCAGAGCATACTGCACCAAGCCTCTGACAGGATGTTGAAAAAAGGCTTCATCAGCTGTTCATTTTTAAACAAAAGGCAAGATTTCAATGAGTGAAAGAAAAACCTGCAACACATCCTGGAACCACTAAAACAAAAGATGGAAGGAGCTAGAACTTGGGGTGATGCATGTGATGAAAGCTGATAGACGCGCACGTTCTTATTTGATTTTTGGGGTGAGTCTGGGTGGGGACTTTGTTCCCTTGAGGGGCATTTCAGGATCATGGCTGCAATGTTCATGATTGCTGAAGTTAAGCCGAGCCCGGTACGCTCCAGAAGAGGTATTTAGGTTAGTTTTGGTCAGGCAGGCTCCAGAGGGGTTACCTTACCCTACTAAGATTAAGTTTGAATTTGTACCATTTCGCTCTTTGATCTATCCAAACTCTGAGTTTGATTTTAAAAGGGTGGGGGAGTTACACACCACTGTTATTTGTGCCTGGTCTTCCCAAATCCTACACTGCTCCCTCCACATGGCTGACCACTGACTTTGGGGCCCTTACAGGAATGGCTCCCATGCATCCAATCAAGTCCAGCTGCACCACTATAAAAACCTGCACAACCCCAGATACTGGTGGTTTGCTGGATGGCTTTCCCTCACGCTGTGCCTTTGCCTTGCATTCAGATTTAGAGATTTGCTTGTCCACCCGAGTGGGTGCTTAGCTTGATCGTCTGGTTGTGCTTGAGTTCATGTTTTGTTCATGTGCCTGCATGATGCCTACCCTTTGCTGCCTTTTTATTTCATTTTTAAAGTGATCACTTAACTACTTTGCGCCTGGTCTTTGTTGTTTCCTTGTTTATGTTGCTCCTCTTCTCCTCTGCACATCTGGGTTGTAACAAGAGGGTATAGAGATCCATAACTGTTGAATGAAAGCTGGGTTATCAGCAGGGTGTTAGCTCTTCTTCTAAACCATAGCTGTTGCAGAAACAATGCATGGCTCGACAGAAAAATACAATTAAAAGCTTGAAGATCACACATTCTCAACATTATCTAACCCTTGTCCTCCTCTGCTGCAGATAACCATCATCATGTAATTTGTTAATTAAGCTGCACTTAAGCGTACACCTGTTCTTGGAGAAATTGTACAAAACAATTTTGAACCAGGGTAACTACTGTGCAAAATGGGCATCTGCACTCCCACTCCCACATGGAAACAGTTAAAAGAAGTCTTCTCTGACCATCTGAAAACTAGAGTGAGAGTGTGTGTGTATGTATTTGTGTGTGTGTGTGTCCAGTGTGGCTCAATGGATGAAACTCATGGCAACATACTACTGGGGTTAGGGAATTAATTCCTACTGGGACCATCCATGCTGAAAATGTATGCACTCATTTTACTGCCTGGCGCTCGGATAAAAGCATCCATCAAATGGCATTACTCCCACATTTCTCCTTCCAATCCTATGAGCACCCGCTCACTCCAACATCACTCCCTTCCACCCTGGAAAGAGCTAAAGACTGCAGTGCCTTCATGGGATGCTCACTGTTTTTTTTTTTTCTTTTTTCAACAGTGAAGATGAAATAAAACCAAATGTATCAATCTCTGCTTTGACAGACATAGTTTATTTTCAACTCCACAACAGTGCCAAACTATCCTAATTTAGAAGGGGGAGAAAAATGCCAATCAAGACATCTTTTGTATACAGTTGGAGGCAAAAAACTGAGGATCGCAACATGAGGCACAGAAAGATCCAGTGTCTCCGCAAGCACAAGAATTCCCACAGCAACATGGCAAGGCAGCTGGTTGGACGCCACTTGCTTTAATCATACTCCAGTCCTAAACTGACAGTATCCACATCAAATTCAGTGACAGGGCTGGATCTGTGTAGCTGCTTTCTAACGCAGTCAGTTTCACTGTTTTTGAGTACCTGACTGCGCTTTCAGTCAATCAATCAACCAGTCAGCCTGTCTGTTTGTCACTGTCTGCTTCTCTCTCGCTCCCTCAAATTGAGATACTTAAGGTGTTTAGGTTATGAGCATCCCATTCATTGCTGCATCTGCTATGCGCAAGCTAGCTGTGCGCCTCTCCATCTCATTTTGTGAAATCCCACGCTCACAGTCGAGAGCTGTCTGTCTTCCAGAACCATCAATAAGATCCTGTGTAAACCATGCTGACCGCGGTGCCTCTTTCTTCTCTAAGACAATGTGGACCATTTCACACCATATTACAAGAATCCCATGAATATACATGAGGCATGCCTCAGAATGCTCCTGGCACCCCTCCTTCCCAGCACATTTTGTAATGCAATTGTTATGTTTGGTGCCATGAGCGAGGCATTCCTTTAATCTGAGGAGGCTTGGGTGGATCATGGGTCATAAATCACCATGAGACACCGCAGCGTTAACGAGATGCTGTGTCATCACCTGAAGCCAAAGGGACCTTTGGCAGAGAAAAACACAGAATCAGCTTTCTCCCTGTTTCGCCCTGAACTTCCCAACTCACCTCCCGCACCCCATCCACCGCGCCGCCACCCCCCCTCCTCCCTCTCTCATCCTCCCAGCGTCCAGTGTCAGACCTGCACTGGAGCGGAGCCATTTCCCGCCTGTTAAAAACACATTTATGGTGAGCGGCTGCACAGCCTTGCAGGTCCGTGAAGGCCGCTGAGGTCTCGTCCTGAGTCAGCACAACACTGCCGTCAATTACGAGCAAGCCCCAAAACAAGAACCACACAGTGACAGGCGCTAGTGGATATAGGCTGCACCAAGCTGCAGATCGCTCATGCATGGAAATAATGGATGTCTGAAATCAATCTCTTTTATCCACCACAAAAACAGATGTAATTCCTACTGGGGATATATGTTTAAATCTTTGAGGCAAAAAGGGCTTGATAGTTTGGCTTAATTAAAATCCTAAATTTCAGTGGTTCCAACAGTACTTTGAGATAAGAGCATTAGCCTGTTCAGAAATCACTGTTGCAGTCAGCCGTAATCAATAATAGGACTGTGAACCCATTCACAACTTCTTGCTGAAAGCTTCAAAATATGCAAAGTAATTGTACACCTGGAATATAACAGATTTCTGATGAAAAAACATGTCCTCACAGTGCTTGTAATTAACAATAATTGAGTCAGCAAGCCTTGATATAGACACAAAATGCTTATGCCCAGCTGCTTGGTGCATAATTTGTGCCAAGCAGCAAATCACTGTAACGGTTTCAGACACCTGATTCTGGGCTGTAAGCTTCAGACTCTCTTTATTGTGAAAGTTCCTTACAAATCATAACAAGACAATTTGATTCCATGGAGTATTTAGATATTTTCTGCCTTATTTTTCACCAATTGGTGCCGAGTTCTTTTTTAATTGAATAACACTATCTCGTCCCGCATGACACATTTAAAGCAATGACAGAAATACAAATTCAGGCCAATATACTGTCACTATGTAAATCCTTTACAGTCATCCACAGTAAGTTTGCATGCGTATTCATGTGTTTCCTGCATCTCTCTCCAGCAGGTGCCTACACCACTCTTTCCAAAATGGATCATTAGGAGCAATGTGTGGCCTGTGCCAAGTCCTCTCCCGAGTCTCTCCCACTGCAGGGCTAAGAGTTCCAATGCGCCATGAAAGATTCATGCCAGGAGAGAGAGAATAGCCACGAGGAGCCTATTAAAATGTCTGGAGTCAGATCCCGAATTGTTGGGGAGGCAGACCTGGAGTATTAACGCATCTAAGTGGCCCCAGCAGACCCCACTGATGAGCAATGAGGAGAAAGAGAGATACGACACCGGAGTCTTGAATAGACCGAGCAAAGCCTTTAAAACAGTTTTAAAGACAGTTGGGATCAGAATAAGAATCACAAGTACAGTAAAAGTGCAGGACATTGTCTTGGTGGCAGTAATGCAGACAGATAAGGACAACCTGCGGCTTTCACAGTGTATACCTAAAACATGACAATTCAGATATTCAGGGCTACACTATCTGGTTCATTTGTCTCCTTAATATGATTGTCAGAATGTCCCACTGGCTGCAAATTCATTTTGGCTTCTAATTTATTTTGTAGGGTATAGGAAAACACTATTTTTATAGGGACACAGAGGGATTTTTTTTTTTTTTTTTGTAATTTATGTTATCTACTTCTGCTGCTGCTGTTTCTCTCTGAATTTCTCCTTCAGGGGAACAATGAAGGCTATTCTTACTCTTAAGTTATCAGTTTTTGCTAGGAAGGCCTGCATGAGAGCGGCACCTGTCCCTCTCTGGACATAGCAGCCTTACACTTTGTCTAAACAACATTCATGGGTCCGAGCAGCACATTGTGATGGCTTGATGCTGTGCAGACAATTTGATTTATGTGACTTTGGCAACGGCAAGATGGGCAAGTAATGGTGGAAAAGCTGATGCATCCCTCAAAAATAGAATTAAGGCTTCTTGATGTTTTGGGGAAAGAAGGTACTCAGTATGCTTCCAATTTACAGTATCTACACAACCTCTGATTATGAAGCGTTCTATGTTTCTCATTGACACTCGCTATATGCTTGCTGTTCGGACTAGATTTTTAGTTGACCTTCTGCCCCTGAGCACCAGCTACACCCGTCAAAGGGCCACAGGCAACACAAATTGGAAAGGGTTTTTCTTCATTAGAGCAGCCTTGAATGTGGCCAGCTGGGAACAAGCAGCAGGTAGGCAGACCATCAGCCTTTAATGGCCTGTGGGGAAGATGAGGACAGGGCTGTTCAGGGAGAGAGATCCAAAGGCCTCAGGGCATGACTGCAGATGCCAGTGGCTTTGTGCAGTGAGCATAATATTTTATGGACATGGCTGCAACCCCGACCAGAATCTACACGAGCATTTGTTTTAACATGCATTTCTTTTTTTAAAGTTAGCAAACGCTGGTAGTAAAATTTAGAAACAAAAGCAGCGCTCAGAATTCACAGATTTCCAGCCAAAAAATGCCACAACACATTGGCAGAAAAATGTCTCTATATTTTGTTCGAGTCTCTACAGGAGCCATGAGTCAGAGTAGCACCACGGCTGAAGCACAGGTTTAGCGCTACTTTTAACTGAGTCACTCTTTTTGTTCAGCAGCATTGCATTCCAAAGAGACGCTGGCCTGCACAAAGACATGCAAGGCTACAATGAAATGATCGTTCCTGCTTTCAATTTCCTCAGGTCACTGAGCCTGCTCAATCAATGGGCCCTGCAAAACAGTTAATGGAAGCTGAGGGAAATGGGAGGGTCTGTCGGTGCATTAGCTACCGTAACTTTTGTAAAAGTTTCTGCACACTCCTACAACCCCCCAACCCTCACCTTCCTTTCTTCCCCGCTCACTCGTCTCGCTGACAGCAGCTCCCTCCTCAAGAAGCCTGGGTAGCAAAATTGCTAGGATGGTGGTGAATATGAGATGTTTGAGAAAATAAATACAGATCATTATGGTGCTTTTATTATTAGAAAGAGAGGCAGAAGGCGGAGTGGAGGAAATGGGTGGTGGAAGAAGGACATACAGAGGAGTGGAAAGTAATTTGTGAACAAGAAATTGCCAATTTGAGTGGGCTGCCGGGGGATAGGGTTCCACTTTGGGAACCACGCTGTGTTTTGTGAGGATAATGACAGTGAGCCTAGCACGCTTATTAGCACTGACTTCACAATACCCCCCGTAGAAACTTCAAACACATTGCCACAAGCTTTATTGTCCCATCTGCAGGTGTTTCGCTTAGTGAAACACATGTAGGAAGAGTTTGAGCAAGGCTCGCTTAAAGAGGCAGAAGTGAAAGAGGATCAGTTTTAGCTCAAATGCACCAGGGAGGAAAAAGGGGGCACCATTAATAGCTTTTACCGAAATCAAGGTAAGATGAGAAGAACTGGATTTCTATAAAAGGACTTCAATCCTGATGAAAAGAGAGAGCGAAACTGATGACCTGTTTCCTACCGGTGTTACCTGTCAGCCTGGTGTCATTTTCAGATGCATTTTGTCTTGAGTCTGCACACAGGTAGAGAGAAACAACCACCGATCACGCTGTGCAAATGACAGAACCGTGTGTTTTGCCATACAGTATTGCTCAGCTGTCCCAGTTAGGCTGGCAGACCACACATTTAGACCTGAAAAGAGGTCTTCCTCTTACTTCTTCGATGAGCGATGTCATCTCGCAGCAAAATAAAGAGGAAGAATACCATTCAGTCAGAATGTTTGGCAGTTCTCAGCCATGTAATTTTAAGCAGTTTCGATCACAGTATTCCCCCTGTAGTTAGCTGACCATTTTGCCAGTCGACAGCACAGGCAAAATGGTCAGCAGGTTTGCACTTCATCCATGTGGCAGTGAAATCTTGTGGCCAACTCACTGCAGTTTACTCCACACTGTTACTGCGAGAAAGCATAATCACAACAAGGATTAGACCTTCTTTTGTTGCCAAGTCTGATAAGCCTACAGGAATTTGCTTTATTGACAACGGTGTGGAAACGCATTGACAACTTCTGGAATTTGACAGTAGATGCTAGTCTGAGCAGCGCAGTATACGATACAGCCGCTGCAGTTCATTATAGCTGCAAGGCATGACAGCAGCAGGAACCCGAATCATACAGTAAATCATTAATTATAAGGTATTCATTGGGAGACTATGTGCCTTGTTAACAAATTGAAAGAAAATGCTCATAAAGCGCATTCATTAATAGCTTATCTCATTGGCAGCGCCTCAGAGCACGGTTCATATTGTACTGTATCCATAAAGGGCGTCACTTGGTGGCTTTGAAACACCTTCCTTTCCTGTGTCATTCTTCAAACACAGAGGGAAGCCTTTGAACTGAAAGGTGTCTTGAGTATAAGCCCTGACACTGCTTTCATCTCAAAATATTCTCCAGAGTTAAACAAAAAGGAGCTGGATACCAAATGCTGTGAGTGTTAAATTATACCTGCATATTTTTTTCCCTCTCTCACGATGGCATTTCCACAGGAAATGGCACCGAAACTAATTTTGTAATTAATTTCATACATTTCTGTTGATAGCACCATATTTGCATACCAAAAGTAAATTTTTATTGCTCAATTTGAAGAGTATGAGTAAGGCCCAAATGATAAAAAATTAATGAAAAAGTAAATATAATTTGTTGTTTTTTATTGTTGCATTTCTTTTTCTCAATAACATAGCTGCAAGTTTTCTGAAGCACTGTGCTTTAACCGTAGTGCTGGAGACCTCAAAACAGCAATACTGTCTCTATGCAAATCATAAAAGAAGAACTTTATAAAGGGGATAAAATGGCAGCGCTCTGCCTTCCATTAGCAAGCATGGAAACCAACAGACCTCGTAAATTCTAATTTAATAACTGGGCCTGCAGACACCACATGTAAAGATAAGCAGAATAACCTCTTGGAGGAACAGAGCTTTAATTTGTTATCAATTTCAGACACCAGTAATTTTAAGTCAGGGTGCAAAATGCATTGTTGCTGAGTTATGAACACAGGTTGCAAGAAAAGTTATATATTCTTTTTTTTTTCCATCGCCTTTGAGGTGGTGGGGGACATCAGTCACCCTGCCGGAACTGTGTGACAGCCCTATTCTCTCACTTTAATGAAATCCCAGTCAAAAAGAGCCAGTTTCATTGCTCAGACAATACACCCTCTGTGCCGTTATCCTCTGCCATACTCACATGCAGCAGAACATGCATTCTCTTCCCTGCACCCACTCAAATCCCCAAAATATCATCTTTAATTAAAAACAATGGCCGCCTAAGCTTTTCAGAGGATCATGACTATATTAACACATCAACGGCTCTCTATGGAATTCTCAAGCACCAGGCAGTGATGTGTGGCCTGCAGACATCAAGTGATAGCGACAGATAATTATTCACACAATGAATATTATACATAATGTCCAGAATCAGAGAGCTGCTATACTGGAAAACTATTTATGTAATAAAAGTATTAACCAAGGGAGGCAATTACAGTAACTTTGCCATGAACATTTGTGCATAAATCATATGGAAAGATTATTTATCTTGTCAAAAGCTAATGAAAATAAAAGTGACTGTGCTCATTAACATTTTCGGCACCACTTGGAATGAAACTTTTCAGCTCAGAACATATTTTCAACTTGACTTTTGCAAGAAAATGATTCCATCCATCCAAAATCCCCTCACTCCAAAATAAGCAGCCAACCAAGCCAACCTGCCAGCAGAATAAAATAAGTGGGAACACGAAGGGAGATGAAATTGAATGCAGAGCACAAATGGCAATTCACAGAATGTTTCATAAGTCACTTTTGGAAATAGAATGAATACAATCATGTTGGCTAAGCTTACAGCAAAATTCCCAAAACCTGTAAGAGAAATTGATAGGCTCTGTATAATCTTTGCATTTCCCTCAACCGCATACAACACAAAAGGCAGTGTGGTGCATTCTTTTATCCAAAGGATCATGCAGTGCAAAGCTGCACAGATTTTTAGCATGGTGATTTCAACAGGGCAATCGGAAAGAGCTAAATGGTGAAAACTGCATTTCAAATGATATTATTGATATGATGTAAGAACATTAAGGCACTTTCATAAAGCCTGAAGGGACTACTGATGACTGAAGTCTGCAGTATCACATTTTGAAACATGAACCTGGAGGAAAATAGATTTGCCACATCAGACATTATCGAATCTGAGGAATAATATATGTGGGCCACTCCACAGAAATGCCTCAGAGTTTGCTCAGACATTCAGGCACTCTTTGGCTGCAAGGTAAAGGGCATGTTATTGGAGTGATAGAAACCATAATGCTCTAAGCTATCGATCCCCTCCATATTGATTAGCATCTATTTCTGAGCCAGGCCATGCTGCGCTAACATGCTATTCAACTTCCTTCCGCAGGTCTGCAGGTAAATGCTGTACGTGGGAAAGCTTGCAAGCAGAGGCGACGGCATCATTCTGAAGGCAGGCAGTTCAACTGGAGAGGAGTTCCACCATGAGCTTAAAATACAGAGGGAACACAACAGCTAAAGGTGACCCTGCCATCCATCGTAAACACAGCTTTGAAGGCCCGGGATTACTGTCTCCTCTGCCACCATTACCCCCAGAAACACAGATTGTCTCAGCTCCTGGCCCTTTAGATAACAACTATTACACAGCCGGAGAAGTGAGAGAGGACCCTAGAAAGGTAGTGAGAGACGGGGTGATGGGGGTTGGGGGAAGTAAGCTTTCTAATAAGGGCTACCTGGCTGTGGAGTGCAGTGATGGGCTCTGGTCATCTTCTGAAATGGTTCGCACATGGAAGGATAGTGAACAGACGTACAGGCGGCTTCAATTCCGAAGCATGACAGGCAGAGGCTCACTTATCCGCGGAGGGTGCAGAGAAATGGAGGAAAGTGTCGAAAGAAATCAAATCTGCGGAGGCCCGCATGGCACATTTAAAGACTGGTCACAAGGGACAGGCCACCATGTTGGAAGGGTGGCGATAAAAGAAGAGACAGCAATGTTGTCACCACTTCCATGCAGATCAGCTTCCCTCTTCCCCTCTGTCTGCCTGTCACACACAAACCTCTGATTCCATTTATTGGGTTTTGATGGTAAATGATGTGTCATCGTTCCATTCCAGCTTTTTAGAAGTACTATGAGTGGCCTGATGGGAGCCATACAACCTTTGTTTAATAGCCTGTACGTCACAGTATCGGGGATCTGCTTATTGGATTTTCACAAAACTGAAGGGAATGATGCATCTCAATGATCCATTCTGGCATATTTACAATTGAACTAATTGCCCTAAAGGGTGTGCTACGACAGTTTTTGGGAGAATGATGCATTCCACCACTACATTCTCACGCTATTACACTGATGAGCCCGACGGGGTCACTACATCATTTGTTTACTCATCCATGTGCAACCTGCTACGCTTTGGACACCACTGATCTGATTTTGACACATCGTGGAGGAGTGATTCATCCCTCTGTGCTGCTTTACAGCATTTAAAAGCACACTGATCCAGTCACGAAGAAACTATTACAGTTCAAAATGGGGTGGCATATTTGTTGCTGACTGGCCCACATAGGGACTTCATAGAGGACAAATGTTTACTGCTGCCTTATTTTATAGTTTTCAAATGTGTACATTAGACATTTTTTAGTCCTTAATCATAAGTACTGTCTCAAAGGGATTCACGTGCCTATATTTCAACAAAATAAATGAAAAATGAATTATAAAGCAGAAAAACAAAGTATTATTACACTGTGTTGCTGAGTGTATCGGTGAGCATTTTCTCGCTTGCCTCACCTGTCAAGATTTAAGAATTAAAATAAAAATACATGATGCGATTTTAATGTCATACCAAATGTGTGTGCTTGTTGGTATATTATGTTTTAATTCGGCGGAGAAATTCATTGAATCGTTTATTTCTGGTGCCGTTTCTGATCCGCCAGGGCTCATAAAGCCGTCAATACCATACTTAATCATAAGCCTGAAAACCCCCTGCTGAGTTTACCTTGAGAACGGGACCACCTACTCACTTCCTCAGGGGGTCTCGTCACAGAGCTGTCTTGCTGTGATTCCACCATTGTTCATTGGCAACTGAGAGTCAAAAATATTACTTTGGAAACCTCAAGCTAGTGAATACAGATTAAGAACCACGTGGGAGAAAATATATGGATAGCGTGCATACGGTACCTCCGTGGGCGGAGCATGGCAATAACACTGCCAGAGGGCCGCCTTCCCATGGGGCAACACATGCTGAAAGTGAGTGCTTTCATCGCTCTGTGAGGCCCTTGGATAAAAGCTTGTAAAGCATGCAGATACTCTATGCAGAACATTTCTGCATTAAAAACAGACATGGTGTTATGTTGCATGTGACGTGGTATAAATTATTGCAGCCATAATTTTGCGCAAGACTTAAAAACAAGCCTTGCATTTAAAGAGGCTAGGGGAGGTTTGGAGGTGTACACTTCCCGGTCGCCTGAGTTCCTCAGACGCCACAAACCAAAACCATGGCGTTCAAACCGTCGGCTGTCTCGGAGAAGCTTTCTGCTTCAGGGTTTCAATCCATTTTACCCCCTAAAATGTGTCTTGGGAGCGGGCACAAATGAGTTAGAGTCTTTGCGACGGCGTGCCTTTCTGAACACGGCCATTACGGAAGATCCGGAGAGACGAAGCGAGAAACTCAAACGACACAAGAGGTCCGTCTTGGCTGTTTTGCAGCAGGTTATTGTTTCACCCCCTTGATCCTTTTCTATTTTTATTACTTTTCGCTTGCTTTCCCTTGCCTTTTCCATGCGTGCCTCTGCTCTGTTTTGCCGCCTTATCTTTTACTTTCCCCTCTTTGCTGTCCTCTCTTTAAACCATGCTTCTTCTTCCGTCTCCCCTCCCCGTTTCTGCTCTCCTCCCATAGCCTCCTCTCATCTCCTCTCCCTTTCCCTCCTCTTGTTCTGGATAATCTGATCAGCGAGTGAAGTGGTACAGTGTGCAGAAAATGGAAGGTAATGTTTGTCCTCACAAACAGACGGTCAGTGGTTCTGACTTAGGGTGCGACGATGCTCAACCTGGATAGAGAAGAGGTTTGAGGATACATTTTTAAGAAAAAAAATAGTTTCTTTCGTCAGTAGAAACCGTTGATTCAGGTATTTGCAAAGTGAATGAAACTCTATCTGCTGTGCCGGGATTCTAATTCTATTTTCATCCTGTGTCTGTGTCTCTGCAAAACACTGATAAGTCCCTAGAAGACTCATATTACACCCTTCTCTCTTCCATGATCACACCCTGGGGCTTCTTCTTATTAGTGATAGTGTGTGTGTCTGTTTGTGTTTGTGTGTGTGCATGTGTGTGAGAGAGCTCCCGAGTGTTTCTAGAGAGCGGTAGACAGAGAGAGAAAAGAAAGAGAAGGAGAGAAAGTGTGCGTCTGATTGGTAATGTGAGAGAGGGGTAAGGCAAATGGAAGCGAGATCGAGGGAGCGTTTGTTATTAATCTGCTCGGCGGTGGCGTCGAGGCAGGTGTCTGTGTCTCTGCCTGAATTATTTACTCTGCAGGCTGAGCGGAGCAGTGCAACCTGCAGGTATAGCTGACTCCACGCAACACAGTTTATCACAGATTGTAAATAACAGCCTGATAAATATGTGCTCTGCCATGTCCCTTGTCCCATGCTGTGAATGCATGTGGAAGAAATGACAAATGGCCATCTGCATTAGGCGCTGTATATAATCAACAGAGGGGGAGGCGGGAGCAGTCATGAAAAAATGTGAAAGCTGGGCTCTGGAATGGGTTTAAAGTTGTTGGTATCAAGATGGTGTAAGGAGCTCAGGAAACACACAAACACACAAACACACACACACACACACACATCCAAATTCATTTTCTCAGCTGGATTCATACCCAGTCCTTTCTGTCCCTGGTTTAACTTCCTGCAGCAAGCCTGCCCCATGTTGATCAATGTCTATTGGGACTGGATCCAAGCCTACCAATCACATTGATCCTGATAGATGATTCTCAGTGACCAGACATCGATTAGGAGCGAAAATCCAGAGAGACAAAGTCAATATGTGGTTTTAGACTGAAGGCCACAATAGAGCTTGTGTTCCTCTCAATATTGCCAATGACCTTTATGCCTCTGTATTTACAACAGCAGATAAAGCGCACGACCTCCATGGGCCATTGACTTCACCCCTCTCACCTCCTGACTCTGCCCTCAGTCTTTCCTCAGGATGTAGGAGCATGATTGCTCTTTTTTTTTTAGAAACATACCTGCGGACCGACTGCGCCAGCGGCTTCTTTGGGGCACCTGGAGGTTCAATGCCTTGCTCAAGGGTAGAAATCAATATTTTATCAATATTGTGAAATGAGATTAGACATTGTCTGGTATTTAGAACACTATAATATCCTGACATGGCATTAGTGTCGTCTTTTCCTGCTATTAAACGCTGCATTACAATAAAGCGATGCAATTTTCTAGAATTATTACACTGCTGCAGCTGTAACATCATGTGCCTCTACCTGCTTGATAACCATATCCACATTACTAATGATTTCTTTTCAAATCAAAAGACTCTAGTATGAAATCGTCTCATGAAAGCATTGATAATCAATGGTACCTGGCTATTAAAACAGCAGTATGGAACTTTCCACTTCTATGTGATTTGTCTCCTTCTTGTGGCAGTAAATTGAATGTTTCTTGACAAATAAACTTAAGGGTCACTCAGGGAAAGGCCTTTCCATCTTCACATGTAAAGAAAAACAGTTGAAAAATACTTTGTGAGTGTGATGGAATTGTCAGACAAGGCAATTGGAAAAACTTCAATTGTAAAATTCCAGTAGAAATTGTGATGTGTGGTTGACGTAAAACGCGTCACTAAATGCAAAATGCATTGAGTTTTATTGGTGGGTGAATGGTTTGTTTCACTTTTGTTTGCATTAGATTTAATGCAACAAACATTTTTTTTAAATGCAAAAGTTCCATACTGCAGCTTCCAGTTCAAAGATAAAATATTTGATTTTGTCTATATCATCCAGTCCTGGGGAGGTGCCACTCATTCATTTTCCCCGCCCAAATTTTCCTGGCCAGTCAAGTGATGTGAACTTTCAATCCTTCAGTCTTGAGCCCAGTTTAACTTCTGGCTCCTGTTCCCCTCCCTTCCTCCTAGGCAAAATTGCATAAGGACGCATCAGGATTCACATCAGGCCCGCTTTGGCTGAGAGGGCAGATGGACTTAGCATTGATCTCAGCCGGCGAAAAAACATATTGACGAGGGCCAGACACAAGCCCATCCAGGTCCCCTTGTCCTCGTTAAAAAGTCATCCCACGCCCCTTTCTTCCTGACATGACCACGAGGAAGAAAACTGAGCAGCGCAATTATTCAAATTTATGACTGATCTAAGATATTCCGTGAGCGGTGCTATAACTTCTGCTTTGGCACAAAAGACAAGGGGGGGGGGAGAGGAGGAAAAAGGAAGAAAAAAAAAAAAAAGGGGGAGAGATTAAAAGTCAAAAGATGTGAAGGGGAGCCAGAGGCCAGAGAGGGGAGAGAGAAAGAGACAGCAAGAGGGCGAAGCAGGAAAACAGGAGCTTTCGGGGTCCCCGCTGCTTTGAATATGCATGGTGTGTGAATCCAGGGTTCAGCCTGAGAGGCCTGTTTACTCCTGTCAGCTCTGGTATTAAGGTGTGAAAATGCAGTGGCAGAGGATGAAGGAAAGGTATAGAGATAATGTGTGTGTGTGTGTGCATCCTACATCTGTCTGCTATTCGTCAGGTATTGTTTTTTTCCTCTTTGCATATGTTAGTGTTTATGTGCGCCTGCCTTTGTCTGTCTGTCAGTTTTCCTTGTTTGCATGCCTGTATACTTGTGAGACAGAGAGGAAGAGTGAGTGTGACACTACAGGCAGGGAAAAAAAGAGAGACGGAGAGAGGAGAGAGAGAGAGAGAGAGAGAGAGAGGGGAGAGTGAAAATGAAATAGCATAGTATGATGCTTGGGTGACTTGCACAAATTATTCCTATCTGGAGCTGTTCAATGTGCCCCAATGCAAGAACCTATTTTACTGGCAAGAGGCTGAGGGGGTCCTTGAAGACAGACGGCGGGTCCTGTCCTGGGCGTCATCATCAGCTCTTGTCATTTCACTTGCGGGGAAAAATAATAAAGTCAAGAAAAGTGCAAAAACAAGGGGGGGGGTTCTTAAGG
>OMLF01036206.1:1164-41459 GCA_900302615.1 Holocentrus rufus | reverse complement strand
CCCCACCCCTCCAAAAAAACCTAGATTAACCAAAGCCTTTGTGAAATCAAAATAATTGAAGGTTTTAGTAGAACAGTAATTCATATTCTAGTAAGATAGCTCGTTATTTTCAGTGCACCTAAGGTGAGAAAATACTCCTCAGAAAACCCTGAGAGTTGTAAATATAACAGTTTCCATCACAGACCAGTGCTCCAACTATCAAATAGTTAATTGTTCTTCTTAATAGGCCTGAAAGAACAATTAAGATCCAGGGAACATAATGCCTATTACTTTTGATCCTATTATCCAAAACAACCCACAATAAAGACTGATTATTACACTGATTCCAAATGAAATGGGACCTGAACATGGGCTCCTGTTCAGCATGTGTACAATGTCGCCCTCTTCTGTCCTGACAGGCAAACGACCTCACTTCCGGTACCACAGAGTAATGGATGGGGGTAAAAACAAAATTTACTGCAGAGACCATTAGCTGGACATTAATTCCCAAATACCTTTCAATAATATGAGTGCATTCATTTCTTTACAATGGGTGAAACCAGTGGGAGCCAAGGCAATGGATGATAACACAACTCAAAGCTGCAGTGTTTCCAAGCTGGTTTTTGGTTCAGCTTTTCCCATTTCCCCAAGGATTTTGGGGGATGGAGAAACAATCTAGGTTCAGTACTTAGAAGACACCAAACAGTTCTGTGCGTTGAACAATGTGTATGAAGCAGAGTTTTTTTTTTTTCAACAAAGTACTAAGGCATCTTACCTGGTGATGACATTGGATTTAACCAGGGTCCACCCAGATTCTTCTTTTCTTCTTCTTTCCTTTGCTTTTCATTGTTAAATTCTGTGACTGTTTCATGAAGACCTGAGAGCATGATCACAAGGAAAGAGCAACCAGAACATTCAATCAAAACACCATACTCTGTGACAGTCCAGTTTAAACCATGATTAAAAATGTCAACAGTTTAAAGAAGCAAAAACATCAAAGATATTTTGAAACAATAAATACCAAGGGACGTAGAAGAAGCATCTCGCAAGCTCTCACTTTGCCACTGGCTTTGGCAACAGAAATGAATTCATTTATATTCATTAACTCTGCCAACAAAGTCACAAGTTGTTTTCACTTCTGTCTGTCAGCAAGTTACCTCAAAAGGTTTGAAATGAATCTGGACAAACTTTGGTGGACAGACAGCCCTCAGCCCAGGGATCATTTGATTCAGGGATTTCTGCCATTAGCCGATTAGCATTTTTTAGGCAAACTACTTTCCTTTGTTCACCAAATCAGCTCCGGCTTCACTATGTTCTCAGAAAGTCAACCTTGGAAGACAAATGATAAATTTGTAAATGAACTGATTCTGAAGGTTACTTACAGGGGCTTTGTGTTGCATTTTTACACATCAATATGTCATTCTCAAATTAATTGTGATATCTTACTATAATTACTGTCGGCAAATGACTCCATGGATAAGGTGACTGGTAACCTCTATCCCAGCGGTATTGTAAAGTTGGCAGCATAGTTGTAATGAAATTCACATTTGGCGTGTTTGTACAAGTAAAACTGGATGATTTGTGAACAAAGGAAAGTGTCACATGGCTTTGTTAACAACTCCCCAAAACACCATTGTCTGCCATTAGTCAACAGTGTCACATGGTTGCAGATTTACATGTCTTTTAGGACCTGTGTTTCCTGTTTAATGTCTTTGTTTACACCGTTTTTGCCTGTCCTCTGCACAAGATGAATCAGTTTGAGCCTAGACTTGCTAAAGCTTTGAAAAGAAATGTGCAAATGTGCCCTTACATGACCACGCAAACAGGAACTATAAAGAAACAGAGCTGATAGCAAACTCGACGCTCAAACAATCGGAGTGTCAGTCCCAATTTGTGCAAGACACCACTGAGAATGTTGTATGATAAATCTAGGGTTTATCACTGCAAAGCAATTTAGATCTGGTTTCTCCGTCTCAAAGTTGACCCCAAGATTTTGCAAATCTTGGGGTAAAAAAGGGTACTTGCTTCACCTTTGTTAAGGTTCAGCAGTTTGACAGGAGCATAAGTTCAATTTCGCTTCAACTATACTACCCACTTAAGTGTTTCGACTACCAAGAGTAACCCAGAATTTTCCATAACCTGATACTTCTCAAAACCCATGAAGTTCCGGGACTGGGTTTCCTTTCCTGTTTCCTGTATGAAGACCTAACTGTGGTGAGTGTGTGTGTGTGTGTCATAAATCTACACTTTTAAATGGCCTACATTTTACTTTACTTTATCCAGAACAGTGTAATACCTATGGAAATAATCCTGGAACCCATGAAATATGTTTTGTCAGTGCAGCACCTCACTGAAAGGCCTGTTAGTGTTTAAGGGCCCTGACGCATTAAGCCAACCACCAAGTTGGTCCATCATCGAGTACTGTGACCAATGACTGCCCAACGTTTACATAGTGTGTTCTGCAGTGCTGGGACTAGTTGGCCCTCATCAGTGGCTGACCAGCTGAACTGCAGTGAGGGCCATTGGTGAGAGACAGCTGATTGGCTGTTTAGCCAAAGCCAATGAGGGAAAGAGAAGAGAAATGGACAAGAGCAAAGAAAGCAAATTACAGCAACCCATTTAGCGCCACCACTTGCAACTTCTCAGCAGAAATATTCTCATTTTGAAAAACAAAACTGTTTAATGAACTGATTCAGAGTGGCGTGAAAAGGATGCATTAGCGCAGATTGTTCTTTATCTTTGTGGCCCTGAGGTATTCGGTTTGCTTATTTGAAGGACTACTGCCCCCTCTTGGTATGGAGAGTTACGTCCTCCATGTGTAGGCGATCAGCTGCAGTCTTAGTGGTGCATTCAAGGACAACTTTAAGCTTGTGATCAAAAGCTTTGTGACCATTGGCCTTGGTCAATCCCACTTCTTTGATGTCAGCTTGATGTGTCTCTAACTTAAGAGACACACAGATTCAGCAGTGGTGGAGTATAGTGGGCCAAAAACGATCAAAAAGCAGACAGCTGAATAAACGTGGGAACACTGGAGGCACTGTTCATGTCTTTGGTCAAAGGTTTTCTCCTTGGCTTTGGTAAAGAGCATAAACATCTTTGAGATGATTTTTTAAAATAGTTTTTTCACTCTTTCCACTGTCTACCAGAAGCTGTCAGAAAATGTGAAAGCTTTAGCTCTGTTTGCTCTGGAAGAACAGCGCCCTCTTCCTGTTTTGTGTTGTAATCCAGCACATTTCTTGACAAATGCTGTTGTTGCTGCTGATTTGTTAACACTGTAAAATGCAGTGTAGAGGCTTGTAGAAGCTGATGGTCTTCCTGCTGACGGGTCCTGTTTGTTTAGGTTAATTTTACTGAAGCCTCAAAATGAATCCAATCATGATTTGTTGATGTTAAATAACGCAAAACCTTTAATTGGGTTATGTACACAAGCTAGCTAACCAGAACGTGTCCTTTCACATATCATTCCCAGATGCACTGGGAGAACCTCCTACACAATATCAGCAGTATTAATAGGTCCTGTAAATACAGTACATTGCAGGGGATCAAACATTTATATTGCATCTTGGGTGTTTATCTGTTGCTCTTACACAGATCGACTTACACTGAGTGCAACAGCTGAGTGACATTAAATTCTCAGATCACCAAAATTAGAGAGCAGCCAACTTTAAGGAGAGCTAAAGTCCACGGACAAATTATGTAAATGTCACATGTTGCAAAAAGACAAATTAAGAGCCAATGAGAGAAATGGAGAGGACTTTGTTTTTCCTAGTGTTTGTTGGTGAACTTGGTCTCTATGCTGCTTAATAGTCTTGTGAGGAAGTATCAATGTACCTATAAATAATACTTGTTAACACTTAATTTACGAGGTATTGGGTCACATAAGTACCATGTGGGTGGGGTTGATACAACATTAGTGCCAGAGTTTACACAATTACATTAATGCATTGGACTTTCAATATAGCACACTTTTCTCTGATTTACAACTTAGCCACTGTAGTCAACCCCACCCATCTGGTACTCCCAGCAGGTTTAAAACAAATGCCAAGAATTGTCAATGCCTGACTACTCACAGCAACACTTCCACCACAAGTCAGACCGAGGCAGCTCTAGCCCTATATGCAGGTCTTTTGAACTTAATCTTTCCAGGAGGCCTTATCATTTCGAAAAGTATTCAGCCTTTTGAGTCCATGTAGGGAGCGGATGGGTGCTGTGGGGAGGGGAGGCAGGTTAGATAATGCAGGGGATATTGTAGGATCCAGATCCATGCAGGGCCAAGCAGTTCCATTACAGACCACAGAGCTGCCTGGCACTGTTCAGCCACACAGTTTTACCCTATGATCAAACAATGTTATCCATCTGACCAAGATCATGAAAATCCCTAACGTTAGATTGTATTACAAAGGTATCCGGAGCTCCCACTGTACCACCTACGCCTTCTACAGATGTCATTTTGCCCCCCACTAGATTAGGTTTCCGGCACTGTAATTTTGCTCTTAATGTAACTGGATTAGTGAGCAACATTTTGGATTATTACACTACACAATATTTACTTTGATTACACCACTCGATATAAAAGTCTGCTCGCTTTGGGGGCTGGCAAACTGATTAGGAACTTGTGGTTTTAGTGCTGAATTTCAGCCAGCTGACCAGCCAGGAATTTGATTGCGTGTATGAAATCATCTGATGCCAGAAAACACTATTCACGATGGGCCTTTTCTCGGCCAACGGTTGAAGTTAAATCCTGAAGAGAAATACTCACCAAGTCGACAATTCAGAAAACGTCGGGGATTCCAAAAAGACAGTCAAACATTTGTGCAGGTCAGAAGTGTTAAAAAAAAAACGCCAGGCAAGAGGGCACACGACGTAGCTAGCCAGAGAGGGAGCTAACTCACATTAACCGTAGCCAGAGCCAGCTCTCCTACAGTTGTTTCCATAATAGTTACAAAATACAAACGAATCGCCGTTATCCCGCCGGGAAGACTCGCTGTCTGCTTTTAATCCACTTCGTCAGAAAGCATTTCTGTCGATTAAAAGTCTTTATTTTCCTGTCGATGTAAAGCAGGCTGAAACTAGAGAGGTGGAAACCAAAGTGCTACTGTTGGGGGTTAACAACTTTGCTGTGAGAGACGGCTTGTGATTGGACGGCGGAGGCCACCAATCACCTGTGGAGAGCCCTGGGTTGGTGACGTCATGGTCCAGAGGGGATGAATCCTCATGTGATTGGCTGGCAATACTATGATAAATTCACTCTGGTCTTTGCGGTATTTTTTTATTTGTTTACAGTCCACATTATTGCTAATTTCTTGTTTGAATTAAGATCAGAAAGTTTTTCCCAATTTTTCAACTTCAATTGTTTTTATTTATTTGATTTCTTTTACCCATTTCAGTTTGAATTTATTCCATAAAATTTCCTATCAAATGTTATGCCTTCATGTAAACTAATCTTCTTTTAGGTAAGTGCAACATAAGGTTTATAACTTGATTTATTTCCCATTCCCATACAGAATACATCACATTCTGCATTCTGTAAGTTTATTGTAATTTGCCGAGAAGGCTTTGCATAAACCCCCCCCTTTTTTATTTTAGCAGATGGCATTTTAAATGATCAAAACAGCTCATCAGGTTAACTTCAGGTTAACCATGTCAGTCTGAGATTCTGTCAGGAGTATGTACAGTGCATGAGGCAATAACCATCTGCTCCCGCTATGAATTATACATGAACTCATATTAACATGAACTCATTACCATAGCTATTTAACACTGTTCAAGTTGAGGTTAGGGAGTCTATGTGGGTGGAAAAGAAAAAAATGAATAGCTTTAGTTTTCCTTTAGTTATCCAGGGATACTGCACATCTCCACTGGAGTAGTTGTGGGGTTGATTGCCTTGCTCAAGGGTAACTTGAGCTTTGTTCTTCATTCTGGTTGTTGTTGAGGGAGGAGAGCGCATTACTCACTATTATTCACTTTTCCCATCTGATCCAGGAGTTGCAGTGAAAGACCTTGAGGCTAGCTAAGCAGATATACTGACACACTGAATGTACCAATGAATAAATATCATCATCACACAATAATAATAATTACACAACAATAAAGTAACAATATTGGGGTAATTTGTTTTGGGTCTTTATTCAATAAATAATTTCAGAGAGAAAGAATTGCAAATGTGAATGTGTTGACGAAATTAAAAAGGCACTTAAAAACAAGGGTGACAAATGTAACCTTATTTTCTTTTCCTTTAAAAAATTGGAAAGTCTATGAAGAGCTGAGATCATTCCCTTAACACTGATCTTTCAAAACTTGATGAAACATGATCACCGTTGTTTCATTAAAATAAAATTGGAAAAACAAAAAACAAAATAAAAGTTTGATCTAGGCACCAGATAAGAACTGAGTGAGAATTATTGACATTTAAAGAAGCAAGCTGGGAATATTCCCTATTCAGTTCCTGCAAGTAAAACAAGGCATTTCAATACAAGCAATTTTAGTTAGCAAATAAGTTTACGTGTATTTGGCATTGCTGTGAAAAATTAGGGACCTGAGTTGGCTTTTAAATTAAGCAATTAAAACCCGGAGCCAAACAGTAATACTACTGTACACTGATGTCCTTTCATCTAGAAAGGCAGCCAAAGAAAATGTCTTTTCTAGACAAAGATACAATTCAGTTGATTGTTCGGATGGAATACATCGCTCAGACAAACATACTATCGCCTTCAGCCCTATTCTGTGACTACTTATATGGCTTTACACAGAATCCAAACTACCTGTACACAATTCATCGCTGCCTTACATGGCCAGCTAGCGCTACATTTCAAGAGTTTCATTCCAAAATGAGATATCCACCATTTGAAAAAGGTGATATCGACTCAGATTGCTGACATCATTGCAAAGCACACAGTGGGACACTAATAAAGTTTTGCACCATCTAAAAGACCTTTGCTTACAACCTTGCAACATATTTCATTACAGAATCATCTGTATTTCTTAAAAATTGACAGATTAACTTCAGGTAGCAATTTCCCCCCCGCCAAAACTGGGTACTTGATGATTTGGAATGGAACCCTTCATTTCTTGTCCCGTTATCGACATCCAATTCAACCCTCAACAAAACACTAATGGCTCGATGGTTTTCTGAAAGGCACAACTAGGCTTTCTGTTACCTTGCCAGTCCTGTGGCGGAAAAAACATTACAAATCAGTCGAAAACATTCGCTCAAGTTCCGCAGAGGAAAACATAAAAATAAAAACCCACGTTTATACAGACTGTACAATTTCCAAATGATGCATAGAGAAAAACACGTTAGTAAAACATACTGAAATAGTGGCAAAATGCATTGCTATCATTTGGTGGCTACACAACAACAACAACAACAACAACAAACAGTGAGAGCATTAAAAAACCCACCCTCCCCTTCCCCCAGCCCATATTCTTTTGCATACAGTGTTGTCATGATGAGCACAAAGCCCCATCATTTGCCCTCGTACTTTGGATTGACGACGGTTGTTACGGCACTCTTGTAGATCGGATTCTCGCCCTGAGAGATAAAGAGAAAAAGAGAGAGAGAGGGAGGGAGAGGGAGAAAATGAGTGAGTAAAACTGCTGCAAACTGTAACTGAGTATTTGGGTTAAGAAAAAAAACAAAAACATCACAGCACTCGTCAAACCATATTAATGAACTCTGTGTTGTCACAAAACCAGAATTTTGATCCTGATACAGATGCTACAAGAAAAACAACAGCAAAAAAGAAAAAATACATCAAGTGATGTGTCACCAAAGCTTTGTAGGTTCTGCACAAAGCGTTGTTGGCTCTGTAGGCTGAACTGTTTCACATTTAGCTCCTGGCACTGAATAATTATTAACCAGTTAAAGTGGACATGGTAACCAGGTCAAGATGTGGTGCAGTTTGATGTCGTGTTTCCAGCTGTTTGACTCTGAATGTTGCAGCTGGACAGCTTCATCTGACAACACTTGCTGAACTTCATGTCTGCCATTTTATCTGCCATTTCAATTTAAAAACATTTCAGTTAAGGCAAGTCAGCACAAACCAGTTCACACGTAGTAGAAGTAGTTACCAACTACCAGTAATGCAGTAGAGCTCTTTACTGTGACTGTGGGCATGACAGTGATGCAGCAGCTACAAGGCACAGCCAAGTACTGTTGGCAGCACCAAAGTCCCCATATCACTAGATAAAGAACAACCCTGTGTGGATGTGTTGTTTTTGTTTTGTTTTTTTGTTTGTTTTTACAGTTGTTAGCAACAGCAGCTTTTAACTGTGTGTACTGTCTGCACGTTTTCTTCAGTGTAATATAGGTACAAAAGAATAAAAACATGAGAAAACCAGCGCAATCCCAAATTAGCTCAGTATTTACCATAAGGACTGGAATAGTGGGCTCACTGTGAATTATGGGAATTATCAGCATCATTCAACTATATCTTTGACCAATCAGACTGGTTCGCTGAAAACACCTGATGCTGGCTAAACTCAGCCTGCTCCCTTTTAAAGTCATCAACTCACTGGAGTTATATATTGCATATGTGAAAATAAAGAATGTTAGAGTGAATTAGATTACATGAAAATAGGAAGAAAAAAAGCTAACATTGATGTATATATATATAATTCTGTTTGCTTATATTAATGTTTTCCTTCATAGTTCATTACCCATTTTCTTTAACCACTTTAACCACTGACTATTATATGGGCAAAAAACAAAAACACAAAACACATATAAACACACACACACATATATAATATTATAGCAAAGTGTATAACACTGGCTCTTGTAGTTAAGCATGCTTTTATCACCAGCATGCAGTTACAAAACCTTCCATTTCAGTGTTGCCCTATCTGAAGTTTTTCCTGAATAAATATTACTCCTCAATAAATATTAGTAATACCAAGTGTGCAGAGGAGAAACGCATGCAGGAAAATATGAAGCTAACGCGTGATACAAACTTTGACCTATAGAGCAGCACTTTTATTCCCATAGCTGGGATTCTGGAACTGGTTAATGGGACTCTTGTAAATGGGATTCCCTTGCTACAGAGGAGAAAGACAAGGGAAAGAGGACAGGTGGGAAAAGGGGGAAAACAGAGCAGTAAAAAACAAGATTGAGAAAATAAGAATGGCAGGAAAAGGCAGAGGAAAGGATGGACACAAAAGTCTGAAGGAAAACGTTCAGCACAGAGCAGAAAGGATCGAGTAAAACTGGACTATAGTGAGTAATGATTATGACTGTGCTGTGTTAATTACGGCTTAGTTTCTTGTTTCCTCCCTGCTTCCCTCACTTTTCCTGACTCTTCGACTCTTGTTTATCCATCTCTGTGCCTCCCTTATATCACCATTATGAATCCACATTATAATAATGACATGATCTCACATTATGGCATCTGACTGAACGTTTCAGGCCTTGCAGTAATGCTACTCAAATCATTTTTTGTGGTAAGAAGCAACTTAAAGCATCAATTTTCAATTCTTGTAAGCAGTAAAAGCCATGTTTCTGCATGTTCTGAAGTGGGTGATTCAAAAGTAGTCTAACAAGTAGCTTTTAATGAAGAGTAAAAACAGCAATGTCACTATTAGGTAAGTAATAAAGAAAAGTAATTACATCTACAAGCCACTTTCCCCCAACACTGGCAGTGATGAATCTGTGTTTCCTCTGCTGCCAAACCAGAACTCTGTTGCTGTGTGACCACCAGACAACAATGAGCTGCTGTGGAGTTTTCCTTCAGTGGTGACCCAGCACCCAGCACCCAACCCCTGCTTCATTGCCTTTTATGGTCATGCAGTAGAGCCGTGTGAACAGTGAGCGGCAGCACTGACAGCTGAGGGGACGGCCGCTCCCTCAGTGGATGGAGACTCACAGAACTGAACAGGAACAGATACAGAATTGTTCCTGCTAATCATTTTGAACTGATGGCTTTTAGGCTACAATATTGTCAACCGATGCTGTCAAGTAAACGTGTAATATGGTGCTCGAATTACAGATTTTTTCTTGTTTTGTGCTTTTCCATTCAGTTTAAAATCTGGAAATTCTCAAAATTATTGGCCCCAAATCTTCCAACACCTCCCCTAACATATGAATCTTTCTCTGAAGTCTTCCTATTCTTAAAAAAGCTCATAGTAGTTGAGCTTTTATTTGCTGTTCGTTTACACAAACAGGCCGAAAGATACCGATTTAAACATCTACTTTATACTTCCTTTCCTTCCTTCCTTTCCTTCTGTAAGTACTTTATACTTCATATTTACTGATAAAGACTGATACATTTCCTTAAGATATTTCTGCAGAAAGTGTTAAGACCACTGACAGCACAACTGAAATCCGGTATTGCCTTGGTTTTTACGCTATTCATTCCCCTTTTAATGATGACACTTCTCTGTCTGGTATGTTGTCTTCACTTCTTTCCGCTGTGACTGAGCCAGCCCAGCACCTCATCATGATGTGCTTATGACGGTATGAAAATCATCTGCAGGTCCAGGAGCTCCGGTGTGACTGACTCACCGTGTCCCACTTGGCATTCATCTTCTCCTTCTCGAACTTGGCAAACTCTCGGCGGTCGTGGATGATCATGAGCAGTTTCCAGATGAGCAGAAGGGCGAGGCCGATCAGCACGATGCCCGCCACCACGCCCGCCACGATAGGGATGATGTCAGGTCCTGCCGGGCACTCTGAAACACAAGGAAACAGAGGTAAAGTTACTTCCAGAGTCTGTAAATCGCCAATTACAACACCTAGAAATGTCACGGTTTCAAAATACACACCTGGAAATCACTTTTATGGTTGTTAGTACACAGCACCACCTATTCTTTAGATGAAACACACTGACCAGGTTAAAAGATACAACACTTTACTGGTTTCACCCATTAAATCCACTTCTGTCATGAAGGGAGGATGACTCAGGTTAAACCCATTGACACAATAAAAGTATGAACTGTGCTGCAGGGCTTGCAACTAAATATTAGGAAGGGGTTCCTTGGTTTTGTGCACTGCACAGCACGTATAGCATTATGGGTAAAACAGCCCTTTTCTGACTTACCCAGAGTGAGACAAGATAGTAGATACCATTTTCACCTCTGTATGTCCACTGGTTCAGTTCTGATAGGTAGTGTTTCATGTTAGCTTAGCATAAAGACTTGAGGAGTCATTAGCTTAGTTTCGTCAGATTGGAAAAATAAACCTTACAGCAACTCTGAAGCTGTCTTATTTAAGCAGCAGACATACAGAGATGACATTGGTATCCAGCATCTTGTCTCACTCTGGGTTAGACGGAAAAAGGGTATTTTTGTTGGCGTATTCCTTTAATAATCCATTATGAACCAGTATTAGCCAAAACATGTCTGAATTTGCCCAACTGCTCCAGCAGCAGGAGTGGCTTCAACTGGAGATTATTTTGATAACCAGACCAGATTTTAAACAAAACCTTTTCCTGATATTTCTTTTGATAAGTCAAAGTACATTTCACTGTGTAAAGGTACAGTGAAACAGAACAAAGTCTGAGCAGGTCAGGTTTCTTGCTCAATAGAAACACAACACACTCATCAAACAAGACCTGGTACAGAAAATACTAGGAAATCATTTCATTGTAGGATTTTCATTGCAGGAATCTAATATTTTACAATCTTCTATTGTCTATGGATATCTTTTGATGCCTAAAATCTGTGTGGATACTACAAAATGATACAATATCCACAGAAAATGTTTCTCAACACCCATCCCCAATCAAAATGTTGCATTGTAATCAATTCAGGTTAAGGGCGTCCCACTGACAGTTTAGTACCGTACTGCTTGGCAAACCGATACATCTGTCTATCCCCACACTCACCCAGTGTCTCCACCACGTAGACCTCCTTGGTGTCGTTCCTGATGGCGTAGGTGTAGTAAAACCAGCAGTCGTTGGCGTCGCGCTCCTTGCAGTGGGTGAGCGGGAAGCTCTGGTCAGTGGGCTGCGGCAGCTTGTCACGATCCTTCACCTTGATGAGCTGGAAGTAGCTGCAGTCCCGCTCGCACGTGTCCTTCTTCTCGCCGGCCTCGAACGCCCGGCACTGCACACACTCCCTGTGGAAAGAGAGAGCGAGGGAGTTAGTTCACTCTCCTTGGTGAATTTTCTTCACTTTCTCTGAGCTTCCCTTTTAGCGGAAGGCAAGTCAAGCATTCACAACGTGGCATTTGTGATTGTGATTAGCGACGCTGACTGGATTGGGAATAGTAGGTTATGTCTCTGGAGTCCTAAATGACTAACTGGAGAAAATGAAATGCATACCTGGAAAGGCTGTTGGCTGGTGTTCAAATTCAAATCTGCCTTCACCTCAAACTAATCTCTAAGAATTAGACTTTTTTCTTTTCTTCCTTCCCAGTTTAACGGTGTTTTTCACCTCTACCCTTTGTCGTGTAGTCAAAATGAAAACCTACATAGTCTTGGGTCTCAAAGGTCTAAAGTGCATTCAAGGTTTTTTTCCTGTAAACTGACCTATTTGTAAATCTCTCTGACTTTTGCAGAAACCTACAGGACTCCCTGACTGTCTGCAATATAACCTCTAAAAAATCCTCTAAACGACCGGTGGGAACCGTGCCATTTGGAGATAAACATTTTGGCCTGGACCCACTTGTGTTCAGTGCAGACTCCGGGGCAGGTGGGGCAGATCTCGCAGGTGGGGCCCTGGAATTTGGGGTTGGTGCATTTGCAGTTGCCACACTCGCAGGTGCCGCGGCCGTTGCAGATCTGTCCGTTCTTGGCCAGGCAGGTGGAAGTGTCCAGGGAGCAGTCGCAGGCACTGCCGGTGTAGTTGGCGTCGCACACGCAAACCCTGCACTCACAGCGCCCATGTCCTGGTAAGGCAAAGAAGAAACAGGTTGCCAAATGTTAGCATTGGTAGCCAAGTCCATTTTTCCTAAAACAGAGGTAGCGGTGTGTGAGGTGCTATCAACAAGGTTATTTTGTCAAGTAGAGATTCACACAGAGAGTCAAGGATATAATCAGGTAATCTCCTTGTAGAAAAGACTCATTAAAAATAGACTGCTGCTACATCCCAATATAACCCAGGACAGCGGTTACAATCCTCACCTCCGCAGAGCTTGTTGTTGGATCGGTCACAGTTGAAGTTGTCGCACTCGCAGTATTTCCCGCTGTAGATTTCTGCAGGATTCTCCCTCTTCTTGCACTCGCAGGTGCCGCAGACGCAGTCCCCGTTGTTGCTGCAGATGTCCGTCCCGTTGTCTTTGCGGCAGTTGGCGTCCAGGTCCTCCGTCCGCACCTCGTCCTTACTGCACTCGCACAGACGCCCAATCCGCCCCTCGTTACACCTGACAGAGCAAAAAGAGTTTAACTGTTAAAGAGACAATCCACAAGATTTTCAAATAAATCAAATACCCATTTTCCTGTTCTGTATTGCTGAAGTGCAGTACAGAAAGATCACAGCAGTAAGAGCATTGTACACAAGATGGAGATAAAATTTTCAATGAAACATTCTGCGTATTACCAAAGACATCAAAGAAGGAAATAAGTAGCATAAATCTAATTATGTCTAATTTAATAACAAGAATGTGGCAATAAATTAATGGTTGGGAAAACAGCCTTGTGATCTGCAGAGCACTGGTCTAAATCTCTGGGTGAGGAAATTGAACAAATAACTCTCTCCTCCCCTCCTTTAATAACTGCAGTTGAGGTTCCCCAGAACAATTATTGCAGAGGATATTTGTGATTCTTCTGTGTGGCTACCAGAGCGAATGAAAGTCACTGAATGAATGTCAAGCAGAGAGCTGGTGCAAATAAACAAACCAAAAAAAAAACTATGCCTGTCATGGAGGAAATTGTGTTTCTCAGTGAATCTGCTGGCTCAGTGCTTGTTTGGAATGAAAACCTGCTGATTCTGATTCCATGAGTCTCCATGCATCTCTCCGGCTAAACACTTACTTGCAGGCTCCACACTCGAAGGTCCCATTGCCTTCGTGGCACCTCTCACTGTTGGGCTCGCCTCCTTTGGAGCATTCACATTCGCAGATGAACTTCAGGACGATCTCCACCTCCTCAGTGAAACCCAGAGGTTTGATCTTGATTGTTTCAGGTTTTCCATGTGACGGACACTTCTGAGCCTCCACGGAAATCTCAAAGGACACCTGAGGAGCAGAGACAGGGAAAGATGGCTTGAAGCTTGTATGAACTTTTTTCAGACAAGACTCAGATTGCTATGTTCATGATTTTTCTTTTTCTTTTTTTTTGAGGTGAGTACTAAAATTTTCTCAATCTTTCTGTTTTGTATCACTTTTACATGTGCAAATAAAAACCTGGAGGTGGACATTATCTACCTCGTCTCCGATGGAGATGTTGGAGCACTTCCTCCCGTTCTCTCCGGTTCCCACCACACCGTTCTTACAGATGGACTTGTAGGTGATGGAAACGCCCTCTGGCAGCCTGCCGTTCTCCAGAATGACTTCAGATGACAGTGACTAACCGAGAGAGAAGACAAAGAGATTTAAAACCGGCTGTGCTTTCAGTCTTGGTTTCACATGCATGAAATAGACACAGCATTTATTTTTTTCACTTCCTGTGGTTATTTCTCCTCACACAACTGTTGATTTTTGATACATTCATGCTCTTTCTCAATGATGTGTTGACATTCCTTGCAGGCTCCTGGTTTCAACGAGAAGTGTTCAAACCTGAAGGAACTGGTCTCTCTGGATGACTTAACTTATTATTAAAGATCTTGAGGTTGACTCAGTGAGGCGCTATCTATATTTTAGTAAGCTAAGATTCAATAAAGGTTCACTCATGAGTCCTCTGAGTGTTTGTTTAAAATCCTCCTTTAAGTGTTTTCAACTGCATTTTGATCTGATTCTTAATGTAAATGGGACTATGTAGTTATATATAAAAAATTATATTGTGAATAAAAATAATCAAAATAATTCCAAAATAACACAGTATTCCTTAAACATAGAGAGAGCCAGACAACATGTGAAGCTGGTGCAGTTTGACTCACATTGTAAGCATCAATAATGAGCTTGATAACATTGCTGGAGTTGGAGGACAGCGTGCCTACAGCTGATTTGGGAATGAGATTTTTCAGTTCCTGTAAGAGACAAAACACAAACATCAGTTAGTTTGATGTCACACACACATTTAAGAAACTAGTCTAAAAAATATTTTTAAAAATATATTCCGTCCTTAAAAACACAACTACTTTACGAGTACATATACTAACACGGTTGAGGCATTTCAGAATATGCCACGTCCTTCTTAATTTCAGTTTAATCTAATGGAATGTTATAAGAACAACCTACAGATTATGAAACGTTTACCTTGTAAACGGGCTGGAACTCCTCAGTGACTGCAAAGATGGTCTGGATGTTGTGGTCACTCAGTTTCTGGACCAAATGGGCAATGGAGGGGTAGTCCTGTCAAACAATGAAACAACACCGGGACAGTCAAATACAAATATCTGAGTAAAGGCACAATCCAAGGCACAAAAAAGTAACAAAAAATACATACATAGTAGTGGCTCATAGTGTACATGTTGTTCTCCAGGTGGCACCTTCCGTCGTTGGGCAGGACGATTCCACCCAGCTTGCCGTCTCCAGCAAAGTGGAAGCCGGCATCGGTGGAGAACACCAGCAGCCGAGTCACGTTCCTCCAGCCTATCTGATCCTGAGAGGACAGAGAGAGAGCTTTGGTTGAAACTCCAACATGCATAAAGCAGAAAAATTTTAAATTCCTCAATTGGTGATATCACAAGCAACAAGTAAAAAGCAGCACTGAAGTCAAAGCCGCATCACTTCATAAGAATAAGGTTTTGTAAGGTTAAAACTTTTCTCCCAAACATCCGTCTTTATTGCCTAAACCTGCCAGCCTTTCTGATTCTTACCTCACAGACCGCCACCTGCATGATGGCGTCAAAGCCGCCCTCTGGAGAGTCCAGGTTGCCTGAGATCTGCTGCTGACTGACCAGACGATTGAACTCGTCGCCCTTGTCCGTCAGCTTTAGGACGTTCTTGTAGCTGAAGGGGCTGGTGCAGTTCTGGTTTCCTGTGCAGGGGTTAATGAGCCTGGCTGGTGTGGTGCTGATGTAAGGCATGACAGTCTTCTCCACAAAGGAGCCAAAACCTATAGAGGAAAATAAGGCATTGGGTTTCAGTAGAAATCATGGTAACTAAAGTTTTGGTAGCACTTTACAAGTTAGTCATACTCTTTATGTTGAGTCTCTCCTACCGATTCTGAAGTCTGAGGTGATTTCCTGCATCTCCCTCATGAGGTCGGTCCCCAGGTTCTTCACATTCTCCAGATCGTCCTTCATGGAGAAGGAGAGGTCCATAAGGTAGTAAAGGTCAATGGGATAGTCCTCAGCGCGCTTGAACTTCAGCGCGAAAGTTTGAGGCTCACCTGGTAGAAAACAACGTCACAGTTTATGCAACGTGACCGCAGCAAATACAGCACATTTCAACTTTCTATTTGTTATTGGGTTCGTTTTTAGGAACTAGGTTATGATGGAGCAACAGCATGTGGCGCAATCTGAAAAAAAGCCCTAGCCCACGTCGTGAAGTACCAAAAAGTATATAAAACTGCAGACTGTTATATCTTTGTTGAGAAGAAAGGTTTGGCTACAGGAGGAGAGTGTTTACCAGATCTGAGAGTCAGGGTGAGTTTCTGCGGCTGGATCTGGGTGATCTGTTCAGGCTTCAGTTTCTCGGCCACGTCTTTCTTGCGATTGGTAACAGGCTTGTCCTTGTCGATGTGTATGGACCCGCGAGGGTTTTCAATTTTAGCAGCATCGCAGTTCCTCTTAATCAAGGACTCGAGATCATCACAGCGGGCTGACTTGGACTCACCCTGGTTGAGGAAGTTCTGCACAGGAAATAAGAAAGGGTGGATTATTTTCAGGGATTTCTGAGCACTACAGTCACCATATAATCCCTGTAGTAGCAGTTTCACTGAATATTGCTGACCCCTGACGCCTTTAATATTGCAGGGATTGAACCTATGACATAATCCTTAGAAAATGGTCTTCTTACTATCAATCCACCTGTCACTTAACACATTAATCCGTCTTTTAAACCAACCAAGCAAAGGTCAGTGGCCAACACATTACAGGAGTGTTACGGTTTGATCACAAAATGTCACCTTAGATGATATGAACCACAACTATAAAGTCAGAATTGCTAAACACAGTTAATAAATAGGAATTTCCACTGGTAACACAGGTGCAGAGACATGTGGAAAGCTCCTCTAACTGTACAGTTATTTGTCTTGGTGGACTGACATGCAGATATATTGACAAATTAGCAGTGGAAACAAAGAGACACTGCAAGACATACTATGGGCAGTTAATTTCACATTCAAGGCTCTTCACGCTTTCCACTAACTTCAGCCAAAATGGTCCCCTCTTGACTTTTTTCCTGAAGGCTCATTCATAAAAGAAATTAGGAAAATATTCTTATTGCCACTAATAAGCTTTCTGTTATCCAAGATATGAACACTAGAGATACACTTTTCATCATTTTTGACATGATAAAGCATGTAGTGGATCCAGAATTTACACCAAAGAGCATTTTGACAAATGCGGCCCCTGAATTCAATCCAGTTTACGTCAAAGGTCTTAAATTTTCTAGGCTATTGTTTTTCCACAGCAGGAGAAAAGGAGAAACAGATGACCAGGAGGCCTGGCTAACAATATAGATTGGATGCACATGATATCCCTCAAGGCACAGTGGTGGAGAGCTTCAGACAATGAGCTCAGTCAACACTAAAAAAAAAAAAAATAGTGCTCTGGCCTAATTTTTCAAAATCACATGACCCAAAGGAACCTTTTTTTGTGCACTGCATCAAACCGTAGAGATCAGATGTGCTTTATGTGAGTCAAACAAATACAAAACTATTTGTTCTCCTGAGGGAAATTTAATTTGCAGGGCCAGAACAGAAAATTGTGCCCAACAGTAGATGACAGGATAGATTCACTGGACAACAAACATCACATTTTAATCATCAGTTTAATCAGGCTAAACATGCTGAGTCAGAAAAGGAAGTGCACGGCATACTCAGCAGTGGGCAGTACACACAACATTCATAGTAGCAACTACAAGCAAGAGCAGAAGCAGAAGATGAAACCGGCAGCACTTAACATTTGCGGACATTTAGCTCTACATGGTAAAATGACTAAGAAATAATTTCACAAGCTTATCACAAGATTAGACCCTAAAAGGTGGATTTTGTTCTGCAGACAGAGAATTAGAGGCAAGACGTGACAGGAATACAGCTGTCCAGACACATACCAAACTCACAATAACATCCTGACCAGGTAACAAAATTCTTAGTTGACTCACACCCATCGACTTCTGACTCATATTCAGCTCATATCCTTGACTCTGTAAACTACTGTGCTGTATTTGTTAAGGGAGAGCACAGTGAGTCTCTCTGCTTCCCTCAGCCCAGATTTCCTCCAGGTTGGATTTAAACTACAGACGCTTTCTTCACAAACTTGTCCCTCCAACACTTAGGATTATTTACTTATTTTGAATGCAGCCCACTGTAGTTCCTCCGTCTTTCTTAAAAGGATGGGTTAAATTCAAATTTTAATTGTAAGGTGTAGTTAATTCTAGATTTATATTAGAGATTTTATTATTTCATATACAAGATGATAACTAGCAACTCGTTTCTTATGTTCTTTGTGTGGAAAATGGACAGTTTAAAACCACAACAGCTACGGTCATGAATCCAAATATAAATCTAACCCTCAGGCGGCCCTGGCACACAAAATCACAGAGGAAATACTAAACAGACCACTCCCACAGTTTAAGATCTTCCAGATAAGAAGCTCATTCATACGATAAAATAGTTTGGTGGCTGCTTCAGCGACTGGACTTACTTCGTCTGTGCACCAACCGCACGTCGCAGCGACCTGGATGCATTCCCCGCATGACTGTGCATTTGCCTTGATGCATTCGCTTCCCTCTGAAAGAGACGACACACACTCTTTTTAGCCATGAGAAAACAGCATTCCCATAAACTCAGTAACTCAATCCAGCCTCTGTCTCTGGCTGCAAAATGCAAAATGCTTTCCAGGTCAAAAAAATGGAGTCATGCTGACAAAACCTCCAGGCAATTCATCAAGTAGTGACATCAACTCATAAAAAAGCCTCCGACCATTAGGCCAGCAGAATCCAAATGGTCATAAAACTATGAATGTAAAACTGAGAGTGGAAGAGTGCCTGAGAGCAAGAGAGTTTTTAATCCATTATATTAGGATAATATCTTGTGCTTTAAAGGTACGTCTGAAAAACCTGTGTCACACTTAATCCAATGCAGAGAGGATGAAATCTAGTTAAAATATAGTAACCAATGGAAACAGGGTTCCCACTCTACGTCAAATGTCTTTTCCATGACTTTCCATGATTAAAATGCTGAATATCCATGACCAACATAAATGTAGCGTGACTTTTTTTCCGTGACCAAAATTGAGACACACTCCAGATTCGGAGGTCTTATTTTGTTTTATTCTGACTTAACAAAAGTTACTATGCGTGCAATGTCTTAGCTTCAGGATAGTGAACATAGAGGTGAAGTAAACAAATATTATGTTACTGATTTTTTTTTTTGACCAAGGATGCCAAATTCTGATATCACCCTAATCATTCCACGAAATTATAAAATTCCCTGTCATTCCCCGCCGAGATTACACTTTTCACAATTCGATGCCTTTCCATAATTCCATGACCTGTGGGAACGCGGTGGAAATCTGGAACGTAACACTGAATACCGAGGTGAATGTGTTAATCTGGTCTGCCTGTGAGGGAACTACCAGGCCTGGACATGCTGCGTGAAACCAAGCAAACTTATATTTTACAGTTCAAATGAAAAAAGTGAAAAATTGAACTGTCTTACCTTGCTGCGCTTCGCTGTCACCAAGGACCGCTAATAATGTTGCTATCAAAAGTAGCCGCAAATCCATCTGTACAGAGACAAACACAGAAAAGCAGAAAGGGTTTACATAAACAGGAACAGAAATATAAAAACAAGATTCACTAGGATGATATATGAGTGTGGTGAATATTTATTCGGTTGTGGTTGGAAGGAGAGAAGTGTGAACACAGCCAACAATTTCTGCATGCACAGGAAAAAACAATTCAGTCAGTGGGTATTCGCTCTGACAGGAAGAAAACTGAATAATTGCACTCTTCCAATATCTTGTCAACAACAACATATTCAGCTACCAACTGTATCAAGAGTAGCATCACTTTACCACCATACCACAGCAACAGAGAGCATACAATAAGTCCTTATTGAACAAGGCACGTTCAGTAATTAAGCCCTGACCGCTGAGAAGCAAACTATGTCCTTGCCTATTTACATTTTTTCCGCTTTGTCTGCATCTGTATGGTTCCCATGATGCCTCTGTCAGGGCCTGCTCTCTCTTGGGAAAAGAAAAAAAAATCTGGCTTCATTTTATCTTTCTATTGCTTACAAAAAGTAGGTAGTCTATAAGGATTCATTCACATTAAATTCACTCAAAATGTAAATTTAAGTAGCATCATGATAATGATTGAGCCTCCATTGTCAATATTTTCTTTTTTTTTTTCTTTTTTGTTATTTCCAGATTCTAATGTTGAAGATGATCCACTATCTAAATTGGCTGAACTGGAAATTCATTGAGCCACTGAGCACGAAACGTCATTTGATTGTTTTAGCTCTCACACAGCCCAGGGTCAATTTGGCTGTGTACTGTTACATATTAACACAATGCATAAACAGCTGTATGCACCAGAGAAGTACATATGTGCAAGATTAGTCTATGTTTTATAGAAGCTATAACCCAGAGCTGCAGCGAAATGCCTCTGTCGCTGTTAGGTGGCAGAAGGGAGCAACCGTTCATTTGGCTTATTCCAAAAATGGAGGAATTATTAGGCCATGTTCGTCTGGCGTCAGCTGGCAGTCCCTTCAGTATTACCACAAACCACAAGCACTGCATTGCTTTCTGACTAGAGTTTGGAAACTTGCACGCCATTACAGGCCTATGCATTTGAAGGTAGCTGGTATCTGTGCAGGAGATCTTAAGATAGGGAAGGACGCAGGAGAAACAGACAAAATAAAATTTAATTGCTGCAATCTTTCAGCCAATGCGAAGGAGAGGATATTTACATTCAAACTTAAGGTGTTAAGTCTTATCCAGTGAGCGTGAAAGCTGACTACCAACGAGTCTAACATCTGCAATGACTGTAAAAAGGCAGCAGTAGTAGCTTAAATACCAAGACTGCCAACATTTTACACAGACAACAGTGAGGAATGTAAAACAGGGAGGGGGAGAACTTATTTGCGGCTTCTCCAAGCAGTCCTTTGATGCCTCTCTGCCACACTCAGCTGCCAAGTATTTACCACTCAGCTACAAAATAAAAAGCTAAACAGGGTGTAAAGCCTGAATATCATTTAGTTCAGTACTGTCTAAAAAACTCAAATTTTGCATGACTCGCCTCTGTGGTGGGCCAACATTCCTATCAAGCTAGGTCTGTGCAGGCAAACCTCCAGCCAGGGCCACAACTCCTTAACAGAGAAGAGAGAACAGAGGTAGGTGTGTTCACGTTTGTGTGTGTGTGTGTCTGTGTGTGTGTGTGTGCCTTCCCATATTTGGTCAGGCAGTTTCATGCCTCCCCCTCAGTCCTTGCAATTCCCCACAACCCTGATGACACACTTCCTTTGACTGCCTGCCCAAGCCACAAAGTTAGGAGCTTGGATCAAATCTCTGTCTTTCTCTCTTTGCCCCAGTAAGATACAAAAAGCAAACAGGACAGAGATGACGGCAGCTTCGCCATCAGCTGAGAAATGACTCAAAATAGATTCCCACTGGTTAGATATTAAAAAACCTGAGTTATTTTGTGATCTTTTTCAAAGTGTCAGTGGATAAAAGGGATGGCTTTAAATTTAACTGCATGAGAACAGAGGTGTTTTATAGGTAACTCAAGATGATGTACAAACAAAACCAGTGATCTCACACGCCTCTGCTGAAGCTCGATGAGAGACTGGCACTTTTGTCACCGCTGTGGCTATGACAAACCACGGCAGTGCTATAGGTTAGAAGTTTCTGAAGAGCAACAACCACATCCTGTTAACTGAGGCCTTTTGGCAAAACCCCCAAAACAAGTTCCCCCATGAGCTTTACTGATAGTCATCAAACTGCCGCTGGGGTAGGGTGACCTTAGAAAAAAAAGAATGAAGGAACCGGGAAAGACAAAAACCTAACAGATCTAACAGAAGAACACCGGAAAACGCCTTCTATCCGCCCAAATTTGTACTCATTGTGTATGGATAGATACAGTTTGGCGGCGTTCTTCGGCAGGAAATAGTTCCCAAAGAAGATCTTTACCCTAGAGGGCTGCGGCTTATGCTGGGTATCCGTGTTACTCTGCTGCTGCTGAGTTTTTCACATGTAAAGTTTGGTCAGTTTGAACTAGAAAAAGAAATACTCATCCAGATCCATTGTATTAAGCTGAAGGGAGACAGACTGGAAACCTTGCCAAATCACACAGAAACTAGGCGGATGGATAGATTATACTTTTAAGTGGGGATTTTTTTATGTGTGTTTTGGGGCGAACTGTTTCGTTAAGTAACATAAAGTGAGGATAGATGACACTAGGGGTAAGAGGGAACATCTTTTTTGCATTTAGGGTGAACTGTTCCTTTAAATGATGTAAAATGGGACGGGTTGGAGTATTGTAGGGATGGGAAGAAAGTCTGACCAATCTTGAAAGTTGTAAGACAACAATTTGACACAAGGCAATAGTTGCTTTAAGTTCAACGCGCCAGGTTAAAGTTACTAAAGTAGCTGTTGCCTTTCTCTTCTTTCTGAGGTGAAAGCCATGTGAAAGTTGTATCAAGTGAGATGCTTCACAAAACTCAACCCAACACCAACGGCAAACAGTTTCCACACCAGCCAGGCTCCTCCCCAACATTCCTGAAGACCGGCTTTGTTTACACCTCTGGGGGTCGTCCTGCACAGGGCAGCAAATTGCGGGGAGTTGACAGATCGTGAGGCATTCAGGGCCTTCCCTCCCAGCGCCTGTGTGCCATATGAACGCAATGGTATTGGCATTAGGGAGGCACTAGTCATCATTTGGAAACAGGCCTACACTGAAAAAAAAAAAATACAAGGTTTTTCTTCCTAATACTGGGTTTCAGCCCTTTTACATGATGTGCATCTAAATTGTGGATTGGACTTTTAAACAGAAGTTTAAAAATCCCTAAGTAACTGGTCTTCTTCTCTTTATTTACATTTCTTCCTTTGTGATTGGTACAGATCTCATATGTGGAATAAACACGGAAGACCAGGATTCACTTCATTAGCGAATATTTTGTGTATTTAGTCAGTTTCGGTGCGTGTTATTGCTGCTATACACAATATAAAGTTTGGGAGTTTGCAAATTCTGCGAACAAAGGCCAGTTGAATTTTAATTTCAAGCAGTTGCTAACTAACCAGTGAGGGCCGAATGAATGTGCGGAAAAAATATTAAATGTCCGTTTGAAGAGACATTGCTGGCTAAACACAGACTGCACTGCTTCCGCCTCGTCACCTTCTCAACTGATAACAGCTGATAACAGACCGGCCCAGACACACAGTCGGCCAAAATCCATAACAGAATGTGGTAAAACTACTCAGAGGAACTGTGAAACCTGACAGCACCAAATGGACAAAGAACGTGCCACATTCAGCAGAAAGAGAAAAGTCAAAATAAGCGTCTCAGTCATTTAGTTTCAATGAATAAGGACGTCAAGCAGTCTGTGCTGCTTTCTTATCAATGGGCCCTTTCACACGTGGGATATGCAACTGCTGCCTGAACTCTGCCTGCAAAGGTAGCAGGTCTGGGCCGTCCACATAAAGACAGTTTACCCAAAGAGACCGGCAGAGCTGAAAATAAGACAAATTTATTCATTTCCTGATGTTCTTCTTTTCTTGTTTGTTTGCTAACATTCCAGGTATCCACATAAGAGAAGGGCTTCCAGGTTGCACAGGATATAAAAACAAAAAGCTGAAAGAGACTAGAAGCACCTTGCACAGAATTAAATATTTATTCCAGCTCTTTCCAGCGCCAAAAACATCAGAAAGCGCACGAAAGGCACCATGAACAAATAACGGCAAAGTAACGGCTATACATAATATTACCTATGTGTATGTATGGCCGTGTGATGTTTGTTGCTTTTGGCACTGTAAAAGCTGAAATAAATATTTCATCTTGTGCATGTCTTTATTTTTTTGAAAGCTTCTTCTTATGGCCGCATGCTAAGAAGCTCTTTTATTTAATGGTCCAGTTTTTTTATCATCTGATAAACTGTGTTAAAGCTCAATCATGTTTCAGTCATGTTTGAGCCCTTACTGTAATGTTTTTGCTGCTGTGCATCAATTCAGAACTTCAACAAAAATACTAAACGCTGACACAGGAAATTGCAAGAGCTGATTTGCGCAACGCCTAAACACCACAGTACAGCAGATGTTTTCAAAGTAGGGGCATGGGGACCCACAGGGGTCCATGAGGGGCTGCCAAGGGGTCCTCCGCAAAATGAGGAATAGCTTAGTTTCACAATAAATCACTTCACTAGATACTGTTGTAGAAACTGATACAAAAAAATGTATGAGTCATTATTATGGCATGTTTTAATCTCAACACTTTGAATCTGCCAGTGTAAGTATGACAGAAAAAGAGTATCTTTCATATCAGGGTCCTTAAAGCAAAACTACTTCAAATAGTGGTCCATAGCATTATGGGAACATGAAAAAGTCTGAAATCCCCTGCACAGTACATGTGTATTGGTGAGGCATCACATGAAATGATGCTTTGAAATCTGCGTTCCTTTAAAATGTGACTAATAGGTCTTGTAATGTTCTGACGTTGACCTACAGTATGAGGCATTGAGCTGGAGCGGCCGGTCCGCGACACAGTGGGGAAAATCAGTTGACTCCACATGGGAAACCATGACACAACCTGGCAGGCAGCCAGGACGTGACGGCTGGAGGGGGGATATCAGGTTTTTAAAAAAAGACTGTGAATCAGTCACGGGAAACAGCCAGTGAGTTTAAGATGAAACTGAAGCCCACATCACTATGAAGGATGGCTTTGGCAAATGACCAAAGAGGTGTTATATGATGAAAGATGACAACTGCTCAGATGAGCAAAGATTGTTTAAAAGTCTGTTATTCACTGGTAGAAACAAAATCTCACCTCCTTCTTACAAATTCAGACTCTGTACTCCACCTCGTTTCTGACCTCCCTCTCTCTCTGACAAATTTTGTGCCCCCCTCCACCCCCCCCACCGGACTCTCTCTTTGAAACAAATTGCTTGTCAAGCAGAAACTATGGGCTATGAGGTAGTCAAAATGACAGACTGGTGAGCCTAATATTTAGAGTAGCAGGAATAAACTCTGTTCCCAATCATGACTTTGTATGGTCAGGTTGGAGAAGACAGAGACGGCACATGCCTTGTGTTTGTGGCTCTGAATGTCAGGGCGATAATCACTCATTTGCACAACTAACTCCATTACGACAGGCCCTTCTTCCACTTTACTGAGAAAAGCTGACCACGCCTTTCAAATAAATAGCATACAGATGTATAAAGTACAGTTACTGGAAGAAAACAATGGGTTTTCTAGGCATCACCCATATGTATTAATATGAAGCACAGCATGCATGCTCAGCCAACTTCCCATGAATAATTAAGTTATAAGGCTGCAGTGGGTTAATTCTTAAGCAAAACACGCCTTTTTAATCAGCCTAAATTACAAGGCAGGCCTGCAAAAGACAATTTGTCCAAATCTCCTCTTATTCACACCCTGTCAGGTTCACCCAATCTGTCAAAATTAAATTCTGGTGTCGGGTAACGTCACTGGTAAGAAATTTTCACACAGGAACTAACAAGCCACACCTAATGAGAGAAATGCAGCTTTAAATGTCAACATGTTGGTAAACATATTTTGAACAGTTTACTGATGTCTAAACTGATTTCTGGTTTCTGAAGTTCAGTTTTTTCAAACTGTTACCTTTTGCTGCCAATATGTAAAGCTACCTGGTGCAGGGTGCTGATTTTTAAAGGGCTTGTCCCCAAAATAAATAAATAAATAAATAACCCCTAGTTTCCACTGTTTCGCCTTTTGAATCAAGCCCCAGTTCAGTTCAGCATTCAGGATAAGGACATATAACCACCTTGCTAAAAAATTAATTTCATGTCAGAGCTTTCAACGCAAGCAGCAGGGATAACTCACAGGCCCAGACAAATGTTTTTATCAGGAATTTCTCCCAACAGCTGCTGGGGAGGACAGGCTGTAACTCAATCCTGCAGCGCTGCTTGTTTCGCTTCGCTGCCTGCCATCAGCTTCAGGCAGGTCAGAGGCGTTTGATTCAATCTGCAGTCTGAAAGTGCGCCTTGGGGACCAGAGGCACGCTCTCAGTGATGTAAATTCACCAGGCATTCCTCTGCTCAAACATCTAGTAGCCCCTGCAAAGAACTGACCCCCTGTGTGACGTCTCCACCTACAAACTCCACTTCAGAGTGACATCATTTTGGTCAAATGTCTGCGGTGAGGGAACAGTGGAACATGGCTTCAATGAATCTTTCTGGAACGGACACACAGACTGAAATATTGAGGAAAGGCTTAAGTATTGAAATTGAAAATACTTGAAACAGGCATCTGCAGATGTTCCGTAATACCTTGTCTAGTCTTATTTGCAGTAGGGATGGAGAGATATATTGGCAGACTACACACTGATATCAGTTTTTGATAACATCTGCTTTAAAAGGTAATCTCAAGGCAGGTATGTTTGAAAAGCTTAACCCCATTTTTACTTGCATTTGTATTACGAGTCTTACAATAATGCACGTTGAAGTCAGTATTCATATTGGCTGGGTGGAAGATTTCAGATATGAGCATCGACATAAACATCTATTTGGTCTCATTTGCAGAAATATTATTTGCGCCCAACCGAGACATTTTCTTTTCAGGTAAATTTCAACCATCACAAGCTTTTTCCCCTCACTGTTCCCTTTCTTCCAACAAGTTTTAAGCAGCCAGAGGTGGAAATAAATGTCCTGACGTCTAACAGTTCCAGACAACATGAGTAAGCCCATTAGCTGGCAATCTGCTTGACATAATTATGACCTGTCTCAGCCATCAACAATGTCTGCTAGTTTCCATGGTGGGATCCAAGGACCTCCAGGGTCCTTGGAACACTCTTAAGGGTCCCAGGAAAATGAGGAACTCCGTAATAAGATTTTTACTTCATTTACCAGCAGTCAACACAATTAGAGACTTTGTAAGAATGACTACTTTCATCCAAAATACAGTACAGGCAGTTTAAAATTCTGTGCTACATTTAGTCTGCTGACAAAATATCTCTCAGGTGAGGATGCCTTGAATAAAAGCTGCCTTGGACTGATATGCATCTGTGAAACCGACTGTGAAAATCCTGTTAGAACACACAGCTTTTGCACCTAAAACAAAATTGGGATTTTCCCTGATTGTGGTGTCTTAAGTGACACAAGGCAAGAGTTGAACACGAGGGCATTGAGTCAGTCTGTGCAGACGTGTGCAACGACTAACCCCTCTGTAAAGAACTTCCCCTGTTCAGTGATTGTGCAGAAGTGCCTTATTGACAGGAATTGAGCTACTAAGCAAAGTCTGAGGGGAAAAGAAAGATTTCCTCTGTCAGAGGGTGTAACGATATGTTAACTGTGGTTCCCAAACTGTGTTTCTGGGACCCTTTAAGGATCCTTCAGAGGGCTGTAGTCCGGTCGTATGAGAAACAGCTACTGCAAACACATATAAAGTTATCAAATCAAAAAGCCTATAACCACAAAAATATTCTCTCAATTGGGGATATCCAGGGTTGAAATGTTATCAAATGGTACTCTGTGGGGACTAATGTGTATCTACACTGGGGTCTGTCGAGTGATAAAGTTGCAGAATCTTTGCATTAACTGCCAGTATTCAACATGTTTACAAGCTCTGCAGATTATTAGTGCTTCCTTAACCCTTGTCATGTCCCTGAAAGCCATATGCTTTGCACAGAAGAGCCTGATGTTTGCTAATGGTGGAGCAGAGCACATCTGTGGATGTTTTGTAATCCTTAACAAAGTCCTGGTTTAGACTGTGGAAGACCACAGTCCAATAAAGAATGATGTTCCACCAAATGTCTAAGTTTATGGTATATATTGTGTAAATTGTAATAATAAATTAAAAAGCAATAAATTGTAGTACCAACACCAGGTCAGGTACTAGGTCAGGTTAGTTGTGATTCTAAAATGATACCACAAGAAAAAACTAACCCTAAGCATGAAATACACGAAATATGGACTAAAGCTTAAGGTTATTCTAGGCTTAAGGTTAGCTTAAGGTTTGATTAAGCTCTCTCGACCCCCAGTCAAATCTTCTTATGACAGAAAGCAAAAAATGCATTTCCTGCAGGATATATTTTGCTGATACACAGCTTCCTCTGCTCTTGAATGCTGGTAGCAAAATGGTACAGGTGTACAAACAGAGGAAGTGATCTTCTTAAGCTTTCTGGTGCTTGCTTTTTAGTTAAAATGGAGAGCTTACACAACATGTTTTAAGCTTTACAAGGATTTACATTCCTGGCTGAATTTTATGCAAGCTGGTCCTGGTAAATATGACATGAAGCCAGCAGTGTGCGAGTTCTGAAAATAAAATTAAATACTCTTTTCTACTCTGTGCTGGCATGCAGCACTTGCATAGGAAAAACTAATACTGTAACAAATAGTATGTTATTGCATGCCACATGGCGTGCATTTGCATTGCAAGTTGCCTCTTCGTGCATCACAAACCTAACACCCATCATGAGCTCATTGCACAAAACACCACAGTCTGTTGAATGGTGGTAAACCACGTTCAGCATCTTCGACCACAATGGCCAACGCAACTCAACTTTCCCATGAAAAGGAGAAGTGCACACTGGTCAGCTTCCACATATGAACATGTGAAGCAGGCTGTTGGTGTAAGAGAGTGTCCATGCTCAGTCACCTTTCCTTTGATGAGTTAAGATAAAAGAATAATAAACCTAACACACAAGGTTTCATTTCACACCTTCCAGTCAATCTGCCTTAGCAAGTTTGTTTGTTGCTATCAGCTGCTTGCTGTGTTGCTAATGTAGGAATCCAAGTCAACCCAGCTCATTCTACTGTGACAGTCAATGTTCGTCACTCTGGATAACAACATCAGCTATGTGTCTAAAATGAGAACATAATGAAAGAACATAAGGACATGGATGACAGTCTAGCATGGGCTAAAACTAGTCGAGTCACATCATATGAAAAGGGTCATATGAGACTTTGTTGTGGCAGGCCGTCTGCCACAATATCACACCAGCTCATAAGCAAGATTTTCTTAAGTGACAGAACAGCATAGCACCTCATGTAGATTCCTACAGCTCAATATGTAGGCTAATACCCCAGTTTTCAAACCCAAATCCGCCACCACCACATCCACATCCACCACACCCAGCTTAACCCAAAACTCACTCAATTGTACATTTGTAATGGATATATAGGTTACATTTATTGTGCAGCCTTAACGTCATTTACTCAAACTCACCAAGGCAGTTTCCCAGTATCTCTAAATCCATCCATCAATCCATTTTCCATACCCGCTTATTCCTAAATTTAGAGTCTGAACAGCTGGAGCCTATCCCAGCATGCATTGGGTAGAAGGCAGGGAAATACCCTGGTATATGTAAATCTGCCTGGCAATTAAACGGATCAATTCAGGCATGATAAAGACCAAACTGTGCCCATCATGAGCCACTCAAAAACTGTCATCATGCTTGGCATTTTAATATTTCATTGGATTAGATCTGCATCCACACTTGGTCTGAAATGGCTTTTATGCGCCTCCTGTGGCTACACCGAATTCAGATCACAGTGTGAGCCTGATGCAATATGGAGGAAATCCAGTGCTTGTGCATCCTCACTTGGCGTTTCATGCATCCTGGTGCGATCGGATGATTAAACTCGCGATTGAAACACAAAGCATTCACAGCCAAAAAACCTCCATGAGAAACAAGGGAAGTGAAAAGTGGTACTGAGAACAAGTTAGCATTGTTCATGCTGGGTGGGTCAGCTGGTAGTCCACAAAATGAGATGGGCGCCCATCCCCCCGCCTCTCTTTGCCACCCGGCCAGCCAGCCAGCCCCCACCTGCTGCTGAAAGTCACAGTCCACTCTGCGTCCATTAGGTCCCTTAACAGCTCAGCAGGACACCACATCCATTTCCTTAATTAAACTATGGCCAGCCGGCCCGCTCTTTTCCTTAACGGGCTGTGGATGGATCAGGAAGAAAACCCCGCGTCTAACTGCAAATGCAGCGGAAACCCAACCTAAACACAGGAATGCATTATTCTATCCAGTGAACCTATGCTTTTAGCTTTGATATAACGCTGAATTTACACTGTGTCCAACTGGACCCTGTCTGTCTCTTTGTCCACGTTTTCAAGACCAAACAACACAAAGGAACTAAGTGACTGACTTTGTATTTATGTTTTGTGTTTTAGCCATTTGACAAGCAGTAAGTTATAAACAGGGTTTTTTAAATTATCCAGCAACCAATAATCTTAGGCTATTTACTCTGCCAGTTTACAGGAATAACTCTGTTAATGGTCAAAATCTTTCCGCTGTACCTACACATTTAGTTTTCTTTCAGTTGCACAACGAGAATGTCGTGTTTGGAGCTTGCCTGTCACGTGGGGCCGGGGGAGATCCCAATCTGTAACCTTCCTCAGAGAGAAGAAATAACACATTCCATCTTAACAAGTACCATACCATGTTGTGGAAAATCTACATAACATACAACTGTTGTGTATTGCGTGTGTGTTTTCCCCCCATTTTTTACTTGAACTCTGAGTTGACACGGTCATTTAGGTGTTGACTGACTTTCATGACCCTTCTTGCCCTGGTATCCTGTTAAGGTTTTTATCATAGGGGGCCATGGGAGATCCCAATTTCAAAACATACCGCTCTGTGCTTGCTTTTAAATCCAGTAGCACCAGATGACAGGACTAGTTAGTTTTAGACACTCCATGTGTAAATACAAAACTTGTAAAATCTGGACTCTGTTACTGTGTACCTTTAAAGCAGTCTGATTTGCAAATGGCTTTGAAATTAGACTTTTTTGCTCTGCTGTACTCATTTAGGGGTTAGATTATTGATTCCTGATGTAGTCTGTATAGTCTGATTTTAAAGTTTTAATATCAAACATTTGGCTTAATTTATGTGATTGTTGAAGACTGTTTGATGTTCGAATGTTTTTTGAATGCCTGACTGAACTGTACTGGTCGGTAATTACATTTATGGACATTTTCTTGTGTTCTTGAAAGGATTTTGATCTCCGTGAAACTACTTGAATCAAAATAGGATTTGAACCAGATCAGAAAAGACATGCCCAGTACAGAACTGAAGACGACACACCTTCAAACCATAAGCTGCTGCATGGGCTCTGATCAATTTCTGACTAAGAGCAAGACTGTGCGGTTTTCTCCTGCTACATCTTGTCCGGTAGTTCTACATGTTTTCATGTCTTTGCTGTGAGAACTTATGAGTGTCTAAAACCAGTTCAGGTCTCAGCAGATGGGATTGAGGCGGAAGGTGTGAACTATGACCGACTCTCACATACCCACTCCCTCCCATGCTCCCCCTGGTTATCAGTGCTAGTCTGTCATCCATGACTCATATGTGGCGCGCCGGAGAAAAGGCCTGCTGTTGAGTAAGGCTGACACCAGTGAGGGGAACGACCACTCGTACTGCAGTGGACACTCCTAGCCGACCCGAGCACCATTGTGTTCAAACACCAAAACAATGTAACTAAGGGAAGTGACTCAGTGAACACTGCGGGCGGCTCTGGCAAAATGTCTCCCCTCCAGTCTGCAATTACAAACCCTGGTGTATGCTGTGTGGATCCATGTGATCTGTGCACTTTGTAAAACATCAAAGACACATGTGACTTCACACTTCGATACGGCGCTGTTGCTATGTGATTATTATGTTGTCTACAAGCCAAGCCAGGCCGGTAATTAAACTGAGCCGTTTTAGCCCCCTGTCACGAAATTAGGCCTTGTGGAAAGAGCGTGGTGAGCACGGATTACTACTTTCACGCAGTTCAAGAAATCATTCCCAGCAACAGGCCAGCTTCTTCTTGGATTCATGAGGAGAGAAAAAAACAAGCCCTCAGGCAACAATTTTCTTACAGGAAGAAAATGAGGCAGGCAAGACCTGTCCTGTCAGGCCTGCATACTCCACAGCTGAATGTCCTGAATCAGAGCTGTGGGCAAGGCTGAACAAGAGCCTCTGGTTAACCAATCTGGCTTGCTGGAAAGACCCATGATCTTACTGTGTCCTTAACCACAGTTTATACAGTCCGTAACGCAGTTTGACCAGACTGGGCTCAAGCTGTGGTTTCTTCAGGATATTCTGTACAAGTCTGACTTCACTCACGTTTTTGTGATTTTGGATTTTCAAATGTATGCTGCTTGAGTCTTCCTCTACATGTTGAGTCTTTGTTACAAGGACTGGAGCTCTCTGAAAGGAGGCTGTACAAAGGAAATCCTCATTTTCTTCCATGTGAAAACGTGAACATTAAAAGATTTGCAGAGACTTCCTGACAAACATTCAATGAGTCTGGGTGGACAAATATGCCTTGAAATACTTCCCTCACTTTCCAGGGTGGCAAAATGGGTCCAACTTTTGATTTTTTAAAGTCATCCCTGCTTTATAATTTCAGACAAACATCTAAAAAAAATCAAAACAATGCATAAACTGTGTCCAGTTTCTCTGAAATACATCCAAGTGCTAATTTTCTCAAGTTATAACAAGCATCACATCTTTTCAATGTAAATTTCCCTGTAAAAGAAACTACAATATGTTTCAGAAGGTATATCTATCAGCTACTATAGGCTAGGTACAAAAATTATACCAATACAGAGTACATTGAAGTATGGTAATGTCACTACAAACTCACTCACACCAGTGCCACAGACACATTGTTAATTCTTATAGGGACATTACAGTGACACCAAAGAAGATATGGAAAAAGTCCATTTAAAGGTGACTTTAAACCTAGTGTTGAGAAACAAAGGTGAATAAAAGTCCCTCCAGGCATATCATAGTGATTTCAGTTAAAACAATTTGCAGTTATTATCTTTACCTACTTATAAATTTCATACAATCAGACCAGCTATAACCACCCATACTGCCCTCTTTGGCCATACAAAGCAGCTCTCTGGCCTACTTTCTGTACAAAGCCGAAAAGGAGAGTTTTCTAGGGTGGCGAAAACACATTTTATGACCTTGAAATGTACCAACAACTCAACATTTTACAGCCATTGTTACTGAAAAACACTACTGTACAGGCTCCGTTGAGAAAAATAACTAAACAGACTGTCTTTCCACCGTTGCAAGTTAATCCACACCCAAACTACTTTCCCCCTCAAGAGATGCATTCCTTCCTTCTCCCCTTTTGTCGTTTACATTGTGATTTCAGTCGTCTGAAAACATGGCAGACTGGTGAAAATGTCAATAAATGTGGGTTAAAACAACAAACTTACCTTGTGCGTTCCAAATATTTCGTCTTTCTTGTGGATTCACAGTGACATTTGCGTCCACGAAGTATCCTCCTCGTAAAGAAATAAAAACGATGTTACTGAGGCGAAGACTAGCTAACTGACTAACTGTATATCAGGGTCCGCTTTGTGGCTAATTTCACAATAAACCGCACCGCTCCGAAATGCCAAATCCGTAACGTTTCAAATTAAAATCAAGTTTATCTTATTAAAATACTAACGTGTATTCATATATGTTACAAATTAAGTAAAGGGCGACGAGTCCGGCTGGGCCGAACACGTTACAGTCGCCTCTAGTGTGTCGTTTTTTTTTTCCAACGTACCTCAACAAACCAATTCTTATCAAGACCCGCCCACACAGGGCGGGCCTTGGGAGCAGCGGAACAAACACACCGGAGGACCCTGAACCTATGTCGTGAACCCGCTAGGAACCTCGCGGCGGTCATTTGACCCAATTCACACACACGCGCACATACATGCACGAACACGCACACACGAACACGCAATATAAAAACTGAATAGGTGAAGAAGATATACAAAAATCCAATAGAAACAGTACTGCTTCAGGTCGATAAATATTTAATTTTAAGGGAGACATATGTACATGGAAGTACCCCGCTGTAAATATAGCTCACAGTGGATGACGCATACACTACAACTAATTTCTCGTAAATTTCCAGCCTTACTGAGTATCATCATGGCCTATGATTCACTGAGATAAGGATCAAGCGCCAGGCCACTGACGAGTTTCTAAGTGAGTGAGCTTAAACTGATAGCCCGATTGCTTGTGGTATTTTAAATTTGTTTCCTCCAAACACTCTTGAGTCAAATGTGGCCTTTAGATGGTGTGGCATCAGTGTTAAGTGAAATTTATTTCCAATCTCAAGCAGACAGATGGCCTGTTGGTCATTTTTCCAGTTAAGAGATGACAACACAGACGCTGAAAAAATCATCCATATGTCCCCGGTAGACTGTTGGTTCTGATGCTACATGCTAACACTTTAGCATAGATGATACATAATATGCAACTAGAACTGTAAATAACAAAACTGGTCCATTGGTCATAGCGTTTTTATACAGTCTGTCCTAAATTCCCGGATCGAGCAACCACACATTCATCCACACATTCTCCCATCACCTACTACATTCATTTCCTATGGCAACAGGACAAATATTTGCTGATAAAACATTACATAATTTTTGCATCATATTTTGTGTAAATTTACATACAACTGCCAGACAAGGCTGCATGCAACTGGAGATTACTTGACAGTAAACTGCTTCAGCTTTAAAGGTGACAGCCCCCCCTAAAAGTAAAGTATAGGGCTATCTACCAAGGACACGTGGATGAATCTGGTCTGTATGTTCTCATCAACTGATAGGGAAGCTAAAAAAAGAAAAAAAGAGGGACATAATCTACGTTTGCAAAACCCTTGATCCAGGAACATTAATTGAAGTGCATACTGACAACATTACACCGCATACTTTCCTGTTTCCACTTTTGTGCTGTCTAGACATGCAGATGTGTTGAAAATGACATTTAAACCAACGAGGGAAGTACGATATGACACCAGCTTCCTGAATATAGCCTCTGTTATCACTGCATAATATATCACCGTATAATAACCGTGTGCAGCAGCTGTGTCTTCTGATGCCCCCACATGGCTAAATGGCATATGAAGTCACCATCTCCACTATATGGTTTGCATCACCACCCACTCATCCCACCACATCACTGTCTCTAATCCATGAGGGTTTGCTGACCATGCATGCTGTTTTCCAGCAACGCCCTGATGTACAGTTATACATTTAGGACAGCCTCACCATGTCATATCGTCCATGGAGCGCTTTCACAGGAGCAAAGTACCAATTAGGTGCCTTGCTCTATGGCACCTTGGTGGGACCTGCTGAGGCAGTTTGAGAGAGTTTCTAATGTCCTTTTCCCTTCAGGATTTTGAGGGGATTTGAACCAGTGACTTTCAAGTTACAGACCCACTTCTCCAACATTTAGCCTCCTGTAGCCATTGGGAACCTTAAAAATGCCTCTTGCAGCATTTATATACACCAATATATCATTGTCCAATTAAATGTGATACCTCTCCTACAAAGAAAAGGAGCAATTGGTAGCGTCTTGCACCAGTCGTATTGTTGATGGACCAAATTCTTTCATATGTTCTTTGTAGATTGTTGGCTCTAGTAATCTGTACTTTAGCTTAAACTATGTTGAGTGCAAGCAGGTGGCAAGCATTATCTCAAAAGACAGAAAATGAGAAGGTGAAGTGGCTTTAAAACTGAGTGTCAAGTGTTATCAGTTGCATGAGGCCAAATCTGGTAGTTTTGTGAAGAAAATGATCAAATTTACACAAAATATTATGGAAAAATAACGTAATGTTTCTCAAAATTAGCACAGCTGTTAATTATATCGAGTTCTCAGAATGAATGTGTGTACAACTCCTTGGAATTTGGCTTTGTGCAGCAGATACTGTAAAAGATGTTTTTTTACAAGATGAATAAAATCTCTTCAAATAACATTCAAAGGGTTTCATTCCATTCCATTTTTTTAACAGCCTGCAATTCATTAGTCAGCATTATAAAGCTACGGCTCAAAACGTTAACTATTGTGTGAGTGAAAGCTGCCATATGGGTCATAACTTTAACAGTCACTCGTTATGTGCTCTGTGTTCATGCCATGTCATGTTCTGAAAGACCAGGCAATATTTTCAAATGGTGGGCATCCTATTTTGTAATGAAAACACTGAGGTTCCTCAGCGCCTACTTTTATTTTTGACTCCTGCAGGGCAATACCAATTTCATTTAAACATATATACACAGCTAATTAACCCTAATCAATCTGCATTGTATGTCAAGAGAACCTAGATTTTTCACATTTTCTTTTTTGTCTTTTGTTATTTTGTGTAATTTCTTAAATATAAACCTTTATGTGGTCTAACTTAGCTTGAAATTAGCCGCTGTGGTAACAAAGACACCCTGAATTAAAAAAAGACACATCAAATCCAATATCTGATGTGTCTACACTGACATAATGTTTGTCTTGTCATTGCAACTTAAAAAGGTAATTGCAAAGCAGTTCAACACATGACTGCAAAATAAAGCCGCAGATGAACAGTGTATGGGAAAATGTTCAGTATGTAGGTTGGACAGGAAACCTCACCCGTACCATAACCACACATCCTAGTTTCACACAATATCTGCCTCTCGTAACTGTTTCCCAGATCCGAATGCTGCAAATTAATATACTCAGTTAAACATGTGGAGGAAGTTTTATGGTGAAAAGCACAAAAATAGTTTGATATTCTATTTAAAAGTTAATGTAGATGTTCATGCTGATGGTGTACACAAAAAAAATGGTCAGAGCAATACTGCCACCTTGTGTTCTGAGAGTGTTATGGCACACAAAATAAACAGGTGCTTGATAAGAAGGCATGTAACCCCCTCTGATTTTCCCTTAAATTTCCCCTTAAGTAGCTTGCAAGTTATAATTTCTTTTCCCATATTGTAGGATCTGCTGGTTGCAGCTTCACTGAAGCTCCATCACACTTATATTGAGTGAAATATTCAAAGCCAAGATGCCATTGTTTTATGGCTGCAGCATTACATCAAATAGAAAATATCGACATGTCTTCTGCATCGTTTTATACACATTTCCCTGGAATTCAGCAGGACAGATTTGGGATCTTTGGAGACTTTGGGATCTCCGCTAGAATTAAAAATAAAGTTCTGTGGGTTTGAACAAAGCTCGGCCACTCAGCATGCAGGCGGAGTAAATCAGCACCACGGGTCTTAATTAAAACATTTATTTGATCCAATTCTTTGGAATGTAGTAGTCAATGATCAGAGTCTGAGACAACAGAGACGGATGAGTCTGGGTGCTGACCAGAAAGTTAAAGTACAAACAATACTTTTAGTCACTTAAGGCCTCACTGCTTGTCCATTTTTTTTTACTTCCTTCTTTCCTTTCTTATTTTTTTCTAGATCTGCGACAGCAAAAATTACAGAAGCAGTATTGAAAATAAAATATCTTTTCGTCATAGAAAGAAAAAATAAAACAATGGCACGTACATCAGTGACGGTACAAAAACACAAGGTGATATTATACCAAGTAAATAAAACTGTTACGTTTCAAAGAGACACATATAAGCTTTTTCGAGAATGAAAAACATCTCCGTAAATTGTACATTTCAGAATTACACCATGTCATCTGAAACCATGTTAAAAAAGAATCAACAATAACACTGTCTTCTCCTTCCTTCTTTCTCTCTTTTCATACATCAACATCATAAACACATAGATCTTTTTAAATATATCAGTGCAACATTTGTTTTCACGTCTAGTGCTGCAGCATCCTTTCTTGTTTAAAGGGGCAGGAGCCCTAATAACGTCAGAAACACATTTACTGTCTGCCACAATCCCTTTAAAGTCAGACTGAATCGACATTTTTCTTGTCTGGATCTTGAGCATTTGCTTAAAGTTTTACTGACAAAACAAAGCAGAGTGAACCAGTGGAGGATTTTTGAAGTAATAATGAGCATCCAGCAACGTCAGAGCACCTTCATTTGATTAGAAATGTTCCCTCAGCTGTTCGTGAAGTCGAACAGCGGTTTGATTTGAACTTTCATCGCTGAGGTGACAGTGAGCACTGAACCACATCCAGGATGTTTTTTTCTTTAAAATCGAAACCATAAACTTCCCCTTCAAATTCATGTATCTGATCTTGAAGAAAGTGAGAATAAGGGCTACATCGGCCACCTGTTATTTTGAATTCATGATGGCACGTGATGCTACATTAGATCAGGCAGATCAACCTTGCAAGAAAAGACAAAATTTTCTCCCAGTTTGTTAGTGTTGAAATATTCAAATGAATTATAATTGCTGAATGGGGCTGAATGCTTAAAGGGGCAGAGATTAAAACTTTAACTGCCCAATATCACAAAATGACTACAATCTATCTGCTGGGGGTTGTTGGAGTTGGTAGAATCGGCAATTTCTGGCTTTCAAAACTCACTTTCCAGCCTGCAGAGAGGGTTGTTTTTGCATCAAAAACTCATTAGGGTTTGCAAATGTTCAACCATGAAGATGCTACAGGCGAGTTTTTCATCTGCAACGACGGAAAAGCCTTGTTGTCAATCCAAAACAGCAAATGAAAAAAAATTATTATTACTATAGTATTTCACATTTTATATGCACTGGCTGTTTCTGCTCTATTTAACCAGCTTACTTGTCTTTTCCGTTAAAATGTGACTTTTCCTGTTTGTCTACTACAGGCCACCGTAGCTCATGGGAACAATCAGTTCGACAAATGTTGCTGCAGCTCCTTTCGCCGATCGAGGTCGATAAAGGTCACAGATTACTTCGCGCCCCTTTAAAGGCAATGACACAAGTTTCTCCTCTGATAGTCAACACTGGAAACACATTCATGAAAAGTACAAACAGCGCTGTCGTGACAAATATTGATTGATTGATCGGTTCTCAGTCATCTTCAGAGGCTTTTCCACAACGTCGAGACAACATTCCTGCTGGGGACGCCGGCGACGAGGACACAGCCTTGCAGGGACCTGAAGTTTTCTGAATTCTCCCCAAACCACTGGCCAAGCTTTAGCTTATTAGTTTAACAGTCACATCTTGTGCCAGTGACCTTGGCGAAGTCACATTAGCATGCAGCGCTGATGCAGTGACAGATTTCTGGGAGGGACGATCCATCCCCAGCATGCTGTCAGTCTCTTGGTCGCACTGAATGTAGTTTTCTGTTTTACCCTGTACAAAAACTTCATAACCCATGAGGCATTTCTCTCTAAAATTCATTCCCATCATCTGAAAACCCAGGAAATACAAAAAAAAAAAAAAAATTCCATGACAACCAGCGGACATTTTTAAAGCAAACACAAACCTCTGCTTACATTTGTGATAAAATGAACATCGAGACAAAAGTTCCTGTACACTTGTTGAGTTCAGAGTGATTCCGTCATAGAAAGGATGCTGCAGCATTTGTGTCTTTTACTATAGAAAAGGGCGCCCAAATATATTAAAACCTATGTACAACATGTTGGATGTGTCATGTGCCATGAAAAGGAGGCAAACAGGGTTCCTACACATCTTCCCTTCCTAAAGTCCACAATTTGTCTAAAACCCTTCCACACCCCAAATTTCTTGACTTGATTTCAACATTTTGATCAGTGTTCAATGCAACTGTCATCTAGGCATCATAGATCTACATCTGAAGATTGTTCTCCACGCCAGCAAATGTCACAAAATGTGAAACGACAGCTTCTGTACTGAACAGGATTTTCTTTATCATGCCTTTTCCATATCGCTTTTTTTTAAAATTTATTTCCAATTCAAATATTTCCGCAGCCCGCAAAGCATCAAATTTTATTTTCCAGGCTTTTCCAGACTTTTCCAGACCTGTGTAGGAACCCTGGACGAAATGCCAGCCGATGCCAACGTGCTGCTTTGATGAGAAAACAACCAGCAGAAAACAAGGCAACAGAAAAGTCCGAGGAAAAAAAAGGCACTGTCGGAACTAGACACAGGTCAACGGGGCCGGGATGGTGCCACCCCTTCCCCCACCTTAAATGGACACACACACACACACACACACACACACACATCAACAGACTGACATGCACATCATGTTAAACAGATCAACATGAGTGTAACACACGCACATACATACAAACTGACTGACACATACACCCCATGTACACAGGTGTATGTGAATGTAA